>SJYA01001692.1:0-57780 GCA_006410615.1 Neotragus moschatus | reverse complement strand
TTCTGGCAATCTTGATTCCAGCTTGTGTTTCTTCCAGTCTAGTGTTTCTCATGATGTACTCGGCATAGAAGTTTAATAAGCAGGGTGACAATATACAGCCTTGACGTGCTCCTTTTAGCAACAGTTAGAACTGGACGTGGAACAACAGACTGGTTCCAAATAGGAAAAGAAGTATGTCAAGGCTGTATATTGTCACCCTACTTATTTTATAAATTAGTTTCTTCTAAAATACAATTTCATTGCTATGTTTCTAGAGACAGAATCAGGGTCTGGTACATCTTAGGCATGCAATAAATATATTTTTGAGTAAATGAGTAAACAAATTAAGCAGATTGTTATTAAAATGTGTATTGAGATATAGACAATTCAAAAAGATTCCATTCCCAGCCATCACATCTACTGTATAACACAGCAGGTAAGTACCCTTCCCTAGCAATACTTTTCTCCTCAGTCTCTCCTTTCCTTCTTAAGCTTTCAATTAATGTGAATTTGCTGTTCCCTCTAGAATCGATATCAGAGAATTCCCTAGTGGTCCAGTGGTTACTACTCGGTGACTTCATTGCTTAGGGTACAGGTTCAAGCCTTGGATGGGGAACTAAGAGCCAACAGCCCATGCAGCCAAAATAAACAATCAATGTTCAATATGAAATTATTTTTAAAAAGTAAAGTCTATATCAGAGCAGAAGTGGATCCTAAGTCAATTCAGACGTGTCCGACTCGGCGACACCCTGCACGGTAGCCCACCAGGCTCCACTGTCCACGTGATTCCCCAGGCGGGAATAGTGGAGTGGGTTGCCATTTCCTTCTCGAGGGATCTTCACGACTCAGGGGTAGGACCCACGTCTCTTCTGTCCCCTGCATTAGCAGGCGGGTTCTTTACCACTATGCCCGTATCAGGGCATAGACTGCCTTTGAAATCTCAACCTCTGGTTCAAGCTTTCTGCTGAATTCCTCCTCCTAGGAGGCCCTGCAGGCTCATCAGACTACGTGGGTAAAATCTAATGTGTTCTCTCACCCCATCTCCTAACTAAGCCTAGTTAGTTCTATTTTGTTTAAATCACTCAGATCTTTATCCTTCTCTTCACCCCACAGATATTACCTTAATTCAGCCTCTATTAAGTCAATTTTACAGCCGCACCAACTGCTGATCAGAAGTTTCAGTGCTTCTCGTGGTTATTTAGCTACAGATGAATTAAAATATGTGTTCTTTCTATAAGACTTATTGACCACCCATGAGGGGCAAGAGAGGGTGACAACCTGAGAGTCTCTCAGAGGCTGTGAGTCTCAGGATTGGGCACTGCGTGAGGGCAGGGCCTGCTTCTGGAAAACAAAGCTGAGTCCGCTTTGGCCGGTCCAGAGGAGGAGGAAGGACTGTCTGTGACCTCAGTGAGGCCGGGCCAGCTGTGTCTGCAGTGCAGGCGAGCTTCTGGTTGCATTTTCCACTTCTGTCTCTTTTTGAGCCCCCATCTCATCCTTTCTGCTCTCTGGAGGCCTCTTCACCAGTGAGGGCCATGAGAAGCTGGTGGTGACAAGATTTTCTCTTTCAGGGCTGACCTGAGCCTGCAGAGCCCGTGTCTCTGATTTCAGTCTTCCCCCACCTCCATCTGCTTCAGAACCACCAAGAAAGAAAGCACGGGGGGGCCAGGCATCCTTGGGATGTATTTGAAGTGTGTGCAGAGGCCCTTCTTCTCTGGGCCCTCGCTGCTTTCAGGAGGCAAGTTTGCATCACAGAGCGCTATTTCCCTAAGAGGATGGTGGGCAGCTGGGGGACCAGCCACCTGTGCAGAGAGCACGTAGCGGGAAGGTCCTGCTCTGCAAGCGTGGCCCCACCTGCCACCAGGGACCTCAGCGGTCTCCTGGGCGGAACACGGGGGTGAAACTTGGCCCACCTCTGACAGCGCGCTGTGCATCAGATTCAGCCAAAAATGCAGTAAACTTTAAGCTTGAGATCCTACATCCCTTCACGAGAAGCAAGAAGACACCAACATCTCATGCTAAAGTCACACCCAGCCCACTTCCTCCCTGTCCTCCCACACGAGATCCTCTCCTCCCATATGCCTGCATGCTGCACCTGCCCCCACCCACACCTCAACCAGACCTTATTTCCCAACGGCCGTTAGTCTCTCATCCATAGACGGAGGATATGTAGATAGATAGATAGATAACAAATAAATATCTGCCTTAGGTATCTAACACATAAATATGTATAATTCATTAAAACGATATCATATATGCACATATTTTAAGGGAACCAAGAATGGGAGGAAGGAGACCACTTTGAGGTAGGAGATGGCAGATGAATCAGCCTTATATTTTATACTGACATACACTCATAAGTGGGCTTCCCAGACGGCTTAGTGGAAAAGAACCCCTCTGACGACCCAAGAGATGCAGGTTCAATCCTTGTGTGGGGAAGATCCCCTGGGAAAGAGACAACAACCCCCTTCATTATTCTTGCCTGGAGAATCCCATGGACAGAAGAGTCTGGTGGGCTAGAGTCTACAGCGTGGCAAAGACTTTTACATGACTGAGCACACATACACACAAACTCACAAGTATATATAAGTATATGCATATTTATATTTTATTTTATTACATACAAAGTATTTTCATGATCTATTTGATAATTAAACATCTTTTGAAGGAAGTGACAGTATTATCCCAATTTTGAAAATAAATAAATCTGCAGTTTCACAGAGGTTAGAATTTGCCCATGATCACAAAGCCATTCAATGATAAATTACAGTAAAAATGTAAATCTTATATCTTTTATGTTTTACATTTTACAGAGGCCCAAACCCTCTGTATCCCTCTGACACTATGCTGCATAATGTTCAATTCTTTAAATCCTTAAGTTTTCTAAAATTAATCATGAAGTGTCTGGTGGAATATTTTTCAAATCCATTTCTATGGAAGAAATGGGTTACAGGAGGATGAGATTAACCAGGACCCAAGGACCGTTAAACCTCAGTCCAGACTGCAAATATCAGTTCTCTTCTACAAGCATGGTCGTGGCAAATTTTTTCCAATGTGGAACATGCCCCAAAATGCATTGACTGGACATTAAAGCCCCAGAAATTCCTGTTATCTACTATCATTGGTTTTGTCAGCAAAAAAATAAATACTATTGGCATTCTAAGATGATACATTTTTAGCCAGAAGGAAATATGTCTTTGAGCCTCATTATTCACAGACTCTGTGTTTGTGAATTCACCTAGTAGCTGAAGTGCATTGGTAGCCCAGTGCTCGTGGCGCCCTCACGGTTGTTCAAGGGCATGTGGAAGGCTCTGAAGGGCCTTGGAGTCCGTCCACATGGCGCTCCCCTCTGAAGTCAAGTACAGCAAGCCTCTGCTTTCTTGTCTCAGCTCTCACCCTGTAAACAAGAGCCCTTTGCATGGTCTATTTTATGACATGTTTTTCACACTTTTGTGCTTTTGTTAATGACTGTGCCACTTAACATGGTCCACAGCATCACCAAAGTGCTATCTAGTGTTCCTGACTGCAGGACGACTGTGACGTGCTCTATGGAGAAAGCAAGCGCATTAGGTCAGCTTCAATCCATTGTGAGGGACGGTGCTGTTTAGTTAAATGTTAATGAATAAAAAACTTGTATCAAATAAGGCTTCTTTGGGGCTTCCCTGGTGGCTCAGACGGTAAAGGAGCTGCCATTAACGCAGGAGACATGTGTTCCATCTCTGGGTCGGGAAGTTCCCCTGGAGAAGAAAGTGGGAGTCCACACCAGTATTCTTCCTGAAAAGTTCCATGGACAGAGGAGCCTGGAGGGCTACAGTCCATGGGCTTAGTCAGACAGGACTGAGCAACTAACACTTTCACTTTCTTTTCAAGGTTTATTTAAACAGAAGCACACTCAAAATAACATTATATACTGACTAGCTGACAAAAACGTGCCCAGAGGTTTTTAGGACCCTAACCCTGCATGTTCTCCAGAAGCAGCGGCCCTGTGTTCACTAATTCAGCCTTGGAGAGAACTTTGTAGATTGCAATTATTGCAAATCATAAGAACCAACTACGAGTCATTCTGTGTTTTGTTTTTTTCAGTCTGTGTTGTTTTATCATCAGCTATTTCTGAGAAGCAGTATAACAAATGAGTTTTGTTATTTCTATTTAATGTTTTCAAAAACTAAAAGAGTAACTCCATGAACTTCCAGTGGCAACCTCAGTTGCCTTATAAGTACCATGTATGAGTTCCATGTAGCCTCCATGTAGGTGGAAATGCCAGATTTCATCACTGTTCCAGGTGGTGAACCTCCCTGTGAGGGCAGCAACTCTAACGAGGAATCACACAATAAATAAAAGAAATGAAGCCATGCTAAAACTCAAAAAAAAAGAACAAGAAGAAATGGAAATCACTGAGAAACGACTCTTCGGACGTGAGTTCTGGGAGAAGGCCCTTGAAGTTAAGCTCTCAGTTGACCAGGCAAGAATGACAAGAGTTCAGGCATGTCCCCTGTGAGGAGAGGGGGACTGTTTCAGGCAGGGAAAACTGGCAAGAGCAAATGTCATGAGGCTAGAAAGAAATGCAGCCGGTTCAAGTGAGTGAATGACTCCAGGAAGGCAAAAAACAGAGACTCATGTGTGAACGTGTGAGATCTCTCAGTGTTCCTGGATATAGGTACTAATGTGTGTTCAACTGATGTGCCCACACTTTATCATAAATGTTATATTTCCTTTTATTTGCTTACACCGCAGAGGAAAGTACCGCTCCAGTGCACGCACCAAGAATTTGAAAAGCTCACCTTCCTGTATGACACCAAGTCACACACGGAGCTCTGCTCAGGGACAGCCAGAGTGTGGGCGCTGCCTCTATGCTGTGGGTGTTCCCAGCATTTAGAGACAGTATTTGGGAAAAAGTGTTTTTATTTGTGGCTGATACAAAGGCCCTTCAGCTTTCTGAATAGTTTTGTAATCTTACTCTTCTTTTCTTTGATATTATTTCTGGTTGAATCATAGAAAGAAAAAAAAATCACTTTAGTATAATCTTTTCAGTTGACCAGTTAGCTCTATTTCTGTTACAGTAGTGTCTGCCTTACTGAATTATTTGATGAAATAAGAAGCTGCCAGACACCAAGGGGCACAGCCCAGGGCCCATAACTCTGTGCATTTGTGTGTATGTGACAGCTGCCACTTTACATAGGCTTATCGTGGGTCAGGCATTGTAGTAATCGCCTTTATACATTCTGTCTAACCTATATGTGTACCTTTGAACATACATTGTGTACCTGTATAATAATAGCATGGCTAATTTTTACGAGATTTTGTAACCCACATTCCAGAAACCGAGGTTTATTTAGTAACAAACTTGACAAATGGTAAATGGCTAAGAAGATTTGGCAATAAAACCCCATACCGTGCTCTGTCCCTCTTAAGATTCACTCCCTTGCACTGACAAATATATACTGTTGATCACAATAAACAAGTATCCATCTATTGATATTCTAGGAAGAGTTTGGGGTATTATTATAGTACAATCTTAGCACAAGCTGAGTTGTCTAAAGCGACAGAAATTTATTCTCTCACATTCTGAAGGCCAGATGGTGTTGTCAGGACTCTACTTCCTCCAAAGTCTTTAGGGAAAATTCTCTTCCTTTATGTCCTCCAGCTCTCCTTGGCCACATTGCTCCAATTTCTGCCCCTGTTGTCATGTGGCCTCTTTCTGTTGGGTCTGTGTGTCTTCTGTGTGGTTCTTAAAAGGACGCCTGCCATTGGCTTTAGGGACAACCCAGGTAATCCAGGATGACTCCACCTCAAGATCCTTAACAGCTTTCATTTTTAAAGACCCTTCTTCCAAACAAGGTCACATTTCCATTTTTCAAGGACAAGGAATGGACCACGATTCAACCCACTAGATTTTTAGATGTTTTTCAACCTTTTAAAAATTCCTTCCATTTTTGTTGGTCTATTCAGATTAATTGCCTTCTGAAAGCTATATTATCTTAGAAAACCAATTTCTAGTCTTTCAGAAATATTAAAACAAGATACTCACACACACATAACATTTCTTGAAATTAGTTTATTGCCCTCAGACCATAAGCCCCGTATTCCTGTAAGACTTATTTTTTTCTTCTCTTTATTAGTTTACTGTTTAAATATATAGATTTCATATTAGAAGCTTTTTGTGACTTTTCTATTCTATATTGTATTCTTTTTTGACATTTCCTAAACTACCTTTTCATAAAATACTGTATTTTAAGGTGATTTTCTTATTTAAGGTTACTAAATGAGCAAGCCTCTTGATGAAAGTGAAAGAGGAGAGTGGAAAAAGTTGACTTAAAGCTCAACATTCAGAAAACGAAGATCATGGCATCTGGTCCCATCACTTCAAGGCAAATAGATGGGGAAACAGTGGAAACAGTGTCAGGCTTTAGTTTTTTGGGCTCCAAAATCACTGCAGATGGTGACTGTAGCCATGAAATTAAAAGACGCTTACTCCTTGGAAGAAAAGTTATGACCAACCTAGATGGCATATTCAAAAGCAGAAACATTACTTTGCCAACAAAGGTCCATTTAGTCAAGGCTTTAGTGAACTATGGGAGTCGGTAATAGACAGGGAGGCCTGGTGTGCTGCAATTCATGGGGTCGCAAAGAGTCGGACATGGCTGAGCAACTGAACTGAATTGAACTGATGGTTTTTCCAGTGGTCATGTATGGATGTGAGAGTTGGACTGTGAAGAAAGCTGAGCGCCGAAGAGCTGATGCTTTTGAACTGTGGTGTTGGAGATAACTCTTGAGAGTCCCTTGAACTGCAAGGAGAACCAACCAGTGCATTCTCAAGGAGATTAGCTTTGGGTGTTCTTTGGAAGTCACCTCATGTGAAAAGCTGACTCATTGGAAAAGACTCTGATGCTGGGAGGGACTGGGGGCAGAAGGAAAAGGGGACGACAGAGGATGAGATGGCTGGATGGCATCACTGACTCGATGGACGTGAGTCTGAGTGAACTCCGGGAGATGGTGATGGACAGGGAGGCCTGGCGTGCTGTGATTCATGGGGTCGCAAAGAGTCGGACATGACTGAGTGACTGAATTAAACTGAACTGAACTGAAATGAGCAAGGAATACCATTCCTCTATGATTTTTCTATATTTCTCAGTTAAATTTAACTGTAAAAAATTAATACTCTTTAAAATGGAATTTGCAAGAAATGAAATTTGTTTTCTTCCTTTGAACTTGGAGCCCCAATCCAGCCCTGTGCAGTCACAGGACTGTTTATCTCTGCCTGTAACCTTCTCACCTCCTCATCCCACCAGGGGCATTGCTAACATCTCCATTCAATAATTTCCAGTAATATTCCAGAACTCCATTAGCATAATAAGCACTTCGTATCTGCACTGAGGGGTCTTCCCATCATAGGCTAAGAAGTAGTTTCTGCACCAGAAAGTCTACAGGAATAATTAGAATGGGTGTGTGCGCCCCTTAGTGTGATGTTCTTCCTGCCATGGGGCATCATTAACAGGTGGTACAAACTTGGCTGTTGTCACCTCTGCACAAAACTAGACCCTAAGTCCCTGAATTTTGGATAACAGGCCCTATGTCAAGGGTTTCCCAGGTGGCAAAGGGGTAAACAATCTGTGGCCAGTGAAGACGATGCAAGAGAGGTAGGTTCAGTTCCTGGTTGGGAAGACCCCTGGCGAAGGAAATGGCTACACACTCCCGAATCCTTGCCTGGAAAATCCCAAGGTCAGAGAAGCCTGGTGGACTACCATCCATGGGGTTCCAAAATATCAGACATGACTGAGCAACTGAGCACATTATACTTTATATAGCTATCACCTAAGAATTTTAGCTCAAAACCACTTCTTCTGAGCATCATCTCCTGATAAGCCTGTTTTCTATGCTCCCCCAGAATCCCAGTCATTTTATTTGTCTGTATTATGCATCTGTTAGTGTAAACATTTAATTAGTATCTTTCACTCCATAGGAGTTTCATAAAGGTGTGGACAATATCTGGTTTTGGTCTCTGTTCAACTCAAGCCTGACCCATTAAAAGAATGTAATACATATTGATTAAATTATTATACTCCAGCAGGAGCATCTGATTTTTAAAAGATGTGTCAGGGATTTTTTTTTTTCATCCCTTGGTGTCACTGAGTCATATCAAACAGCTCTGCACATATATGTTATAAAATACTGAAAGTGGGACTAGTGGGTTGGGGAAAGTGGGGGGTGGGTGTTGGGAGTCAGTTTCACATTGTTTCTGAAATAGATACTGGAAAAATACATGGTAGAATGAAATTTAGAGACAGCTCGACTCATCACATCTCATCACTATATAACAGTGTTCCTCTCTAAGCTTCAGCTACTTCCTCTATAAAATGGAGCTAATAGCATGAGAATTAAATGACCAGCAACACTGACTGGTATCTAATAGGAATATAGTTAGTGCAGACATTGCGATTATTAAAATTCTGGGAATGGCTGCATTAGACCCATGACCCCTTATCTTCAGCACAACACACATTCTTGTGCTCAGTTGCTTCTGAATAAAAGGTTCGCTTCTTTTCACCCTTGTATCTAAAGCTTAACTTACTCTTACCCTCAGATACAGTAAATGGGAAATCTTGTCTTTAAAATGTAACCTCTAGATCTCTTCACTTTTATTTAAAACGGAAACTTTTGCTTTTGATTTCTCCTTCTCAGTAAGCGGTTTCTTTAAAAATATCTACTTTTCCTTTTAAGCCTAACTCTCAGCCTTTCTATCTATCCAAAAAGTGCTGTGACTTTTGCCCTCTCTGAAGAGTGTATTCGATATAAAACCTGTCTTATTTAGGAAAATCAAGTGGAACTTGTGCATTCATTATAAATTCTTGGTTTGACAGCTTCAAAACAGCTTCTTTAACGTATATGTAAAAGATTTGTATCTTTCAGTTGTAGACTTGATTTAGAATATAAGTGAAATAATGCCTAAGAGGTATTGCTACTCAAAATACTCTTCTCAGATTTTTTCTTTTCTTTTGGTACAGAAAGTAGTGCACTACAATTTAAAGTAAAAGTTAATTTAGGAAATTCTAGCATCATTTTGAAAGTCAGCTGGCCTACTGTTCGCACTATTGCAAGAGCTGGTCTAAATTATTTAAGATGAATGCAGCATAATTCATCATTTTTAATAATCATATACTCCCCTATGAGAAAAATGAACCAACCCTCTAAACAGTCACACCTAAAATTGTCCATATATTTCAAATAAAGAGACGCACAGTCATTAGACAATGACTCACATGGTTAAAAGATATGTCCAACTGGGAAGACAGAGGTGAAAACATGTACCCTCAGTAATACATGAAGAGCTAGTTTCATACTTGGAATGTGAAGGAGCTGCAGTCCTGTGTGTGTCAGTAAATACCTACCTGGGCTGAGCTAAGCCTCAGAATGTGTGACCTGAAGCCCTAATGTGTGCATAGCACATAGTCCTGTTGGCTGGAAGCCCACGTCTGTCTCCTGAATGTCCCTGAGTGACCAGTGCACAGAGCCTGTTTAAGTTTGGGCAGATATGAGAGAAGGTTAGCAAGGGAGGACAACTATAGGTGTCTGTTAGAGAGCCACGTGAGCTGGGAAGGACACAGGATGGTCACGCAGGAGCCAGCGCCAGGGCTGGGATAGGCGTCCCACGATGTGCACAGTAAACCTGTGGGACAGACACCAAGCAGGGGAGGTGGAGGGGCCGAGCTCGTCCCAATACAGAATGTGTTTGGCCAGGTTAGATACCACAGTTGGGATCACGGAGGTCTCCTGGAACAAAAATGGAAGTGTGTGTCAGGACGAAGGACGGCATCTCAGGTAAGGGAGGCAGGTGTGTGGTTCACAGCCCAGTGGTGCCCCTGGGTTTCAGATGTGTCTGAAACTCACACAGATCTGAGATGGGAATGCAAGGGATGACATCCATGTGCTGAGCTGGATGAAAACAAAGGGGCAAAAGGAAAACGTCCTCTGTCAGGTCAGTACCCAGGTCCAAGTCATGCCTGAGAAGGAGCAGCCATGGGACCATCAAAGCCCAGCAGAACCTCAGCCATGACTGGAGAATGTGTCAGGGAAGCAGGAGACAGCTGGTACCCCATGCAGGGCAAGGACGTGGTCCAGGATAAGCTCAAGCAGAGGGAGGAAGCACCTCCTGGTCTGTTGTCAGAGGCCAGAGCTGACGCAACAGTGGAATTTCAGGAATGCTGGAGTCAATAAGGAGACTGAAAGAGAAACACCGAGGCTTTAAATAATTGGAGAAGAAAATATTTGGAGAAATATACATGCCACTCTCACACTTTTCTTGACCATATTTTTAGATGCTCTTCAAGGGGAAAGAGTTTCATGAGCGGTGGTTCCAACCCTTGCTCCCCCCACATTCAGGAAATGAACAGCATAAGGTCCCCATCAACCGTCTGATTACTTTTCTCAGTGGAGTTGAAGGTCCTAGTCCTCACCTAAGTGTGTCTAGCATGAGTGGTCAGTATTCTATTTTACTGAAACAAGACAATACATATTTCCTATATCTGCTTCCTTAGATAATACTAAGTGCTTGCTATGGTCTGAGGTTGTAAATAACCATGTGGATCTAGGTCAATATTTCTCTCAGTCATCTGCAAGGCTGGAGTTGGAAATTCCTGACTCCCATCCCAGACATAAAGGGTTAGAATCTATCTAGGTGGGTCCACAATCAACCACAATCCCCAGGTAATTTTATATATTGGGTTTGGGACTTTCTGAGTATGATAATTATATATTAGGATATAGATTGTAAAAGCTCTAGTGATAACATGATATGGTCTCAAATAATAGTAATATTTTCTGTATGTTTCATAACATGGTATTTTCTATATATTTAACTCTGGTTAAAACAAGAGTCAGGTCCAGAAACTCCTATTTCTTGAGTGCAGGAATGGATCTGCATCTCAGCAAACTTGCATCCTCTCCAGAGCACCAGGTGAGGATGCTTGGATCTAGAAGAATAAGAGCTCTTCTCTGACTCCAATAGGGAGAATGAGGGAAGACAGAAACTTACAAGCTTGAGAATGTTCACTGAGCCTTCTTTCTAGCTGAAGAACAGTAGCCCAAAGGATTTAACAATTCCGTTGTTGGGGGAATGACACCTTTACTTCCTGTTGGCTGTCTCCCTCTCCCTTAAATTGACCTTCCTTCATCATGGAGAGGCGAGAAGTCAAGTCCAATGTTGGGAGTGGACTTGGGGAAAAACAGAGTCTGTCTTGACCTTACGTCTGCTGAAGCAAAAAAGAAATCTTTCCATGCCACTGTAGCTCAGTAGGTGTTTGAAGCCTCATCCAATCATAAAACTTGGGGGTTTTTTTTTGGTTCCAGATCAGATGGACGAGTGGAGGGGCCCACAGAACTGAGGCTAGGACCCCATATCCTTTTCTTTCTTAGCTGTGTTCTTTGTGAGCTCACTCTTAGAGGTTGGTGTGGAGGGATACAGGAGGAAGTCTGACACCTGTGTAACCTCAGCTTGACTCAGTGAGCAGACCTGACATGACTCGTGACTTCCAATAACAGGCACCTTCAAACTGTGAGCTCATAGAAGGCCAGGCTCACTGACAATCACTGCTAGGGTTTCATAGCTTGGAAAAGATAATTGCTGTATACCATGCCCATTGAGCAAACAAATTTGCTGGCAGACAAGGAATGGCATATAGACCTTGGACTTGATTATACCTGTAATGCTATTTTTTCTTTTTAATTATACTAGTCTTCACTGAGCCACACGTGGCACTTGTGTTATTATCCTGCAGGAGGGCCCTCTGAGTCACCTTCCAGGACAAGGCCTCTCACTGTGCAGACCCCCCCCACCCCCGTGAGGGGAGTGCTCTGTGCATCCAGCCTCCCGTTCTCTCCAAGCACCAGCAGTGAGGTTCCGTGCAAAGCTTGTTCAACTTGTTAAACCAGGACAGTACAGACTGTGGTAGAGGGCAGCAAGTGTTTTCAGAGACAAACAAAAGATAATGGTCAAGCGTGGATGTTCCCCTGCATTCCTTCAATGCAACTAGACAGAGTAGCAAAGATTNACCAGCAGTGAGGTTCCGTGCAAAGCTTGTTCAACTTGTTAAACCAGGACAGTACAGACTGTGGTAGAGGGCAGCAAGTGTTTTCAGAGACAAACAAAAGATAATGGTCAAGCGTGGATGTTCCCCTGCATTCCTTCAATGCAACTAGACAGAGTAGCAAAGATTGATCTCTCTCTTTCTCCTTGTGTGAATGCACACATGCACACACACACACACACACACACACACACACACACGAAGCAATGTTAAAGACCACATCTAAGAAGCAATATTAAATTTTCTAAACAGCCTTATACTAATTTCTACCACATGCTCTGAAGCCTAAGGTCATTACATTCATCAGGAGGAGAAGGGGACGACAGAGGACGATATCGAGATAGTTGGATGGCATCACTGACTCAATAGACATGAGTTTGAGCAATCTCCAGGAGTTGGTGATGGACAGGGAAGCCTGGCGTGCTGCAGTCCATGGGGTCGCAAAGAGTTGGACCCAACTGAGCCACTGAACTGAACTTATCCCATAGATATTTCGTTCTCTTTCTCTTCCATATAATTTCAGCAGGTATATTTTATGCACACTTATATGCATTTCTATCTTTAAATTCCTTCAACAATCCTTTGTGTGTGTGTGTGTGCTCAGTCACTGAGTCGTGTCTTCATGTCTGACTCTGTGTACCCATGAGCTGTGAAACCGCAAAGCTCCTCTGTCCATAGGATTCTCCAGGCAAGAATACTGGAGTGGGTTGCCATGCCCTCCTCCAGGGACCTTTCTGACCTAGGGTCCAAACCTGCCTCAGATTTGGCAGGTGGATTCTTCACCGCTGAGCCGTCTGAGAAACTCTCAACAATCCTGAGAGACGGGCATTATTCTTCCCATTTTAAAGAGTCAAAAAAAGGCTTCATGACATCCCTAAAGTTGCATAGTGCATACCATTCAAATTTGGCGCTTTTCCATTTACCACAGCTGCCTGTCACAGAAAATTTCTGTACCCTCTATTTTAAAATTTCTGTGCCCATGACACTCTGTAAAACCCATGCAAATGCAGGTTTCCATGAAGACAAATGTCTCCAACCCAGCAATCCTACCCTCTCCAGACAGCTCCTTTGAAAACACACATCCCTCCTTAGGAAGAATGACGGGTTTGCAGCCTCAGCATCTGCATTTTCCCCTGCATGTGTCCAGCTTCACCTGTAAATCCTCAAACACATCTGACCCTAAGAACAAAGACACCTCCCTCACCTAGAGAAGTCACAGGCTTGAGTGGGCACCAACATGATCACTGACCTTGTGTCTGGGGTGGCCACATTATTTATAATCTAGACTAGGGCTCCAGAGAAGGAAGAGTCTCTATAAATCTTAGTGAAAGGACATCAGGTTAAAAACAGTAATATTCATGGTCAGGTAGGAAAACAGGGTCATCATCCTCATAAACTTAGTCCTCTCTTCAGCATCACTTTAGCCTAAGCCATGGCTTTAGAGCCTTCAAAGAGAGGATCAGCACCTTCCGGTGATCGCCCCTCATGTTTTCCCGTTGTCCACCAAAAAGTAAGATGAGGGTGGTTTAGTTGCTAAATCGAGTCCGACCCTTACAACTCCACAGACTGTAGCCCACCAGGCTCCTCTGTCCATGGGATTTCCCACGCAAAAATACCAGAGTGGGTTACCATTTCCTTCTCCAAGGGAGCTTCCTGACCCAGGGACGGAGCCTGGTCTCCTGCATTACAGGCAGATTCTTTACTGACTGAGCTAAGACTAAACTTCAAGTGGTGTTGATCTAAGGACATAGGACATGTCTACTGATCCAGTCAAAATTTATGTGTGTCCATACATGTGCACACACACACACACACTTGATTTTTCAAATCACCTTCAAGTTTAAGAAAAGTGCTATATATGTGGCAGTTGGTTTGTATTTAAAAGTCATCAATAAAGCATAAATGGTCAGGGAGACAATTTTAGGTTTTGTTCATTGAGGAAATCACAGATAACTTTGGGATTCCAAGACTTCCCGTTGGAGTTAAAGTCTTAGTCATGCTCTGAGGGCACATTTAAAGACTCTAGATGCCTTGTGTCTGGGACACATTGGGAAAGATTTCCTTGCACACCATTTGTGATTCTGTCTTTGAATAGGAATAAATGGGCCAAGCCCAAATATCAGTGATTTCTTTGAAAGATTCCATTTTCAAAAAATGCATTGACTTATTAGAAAGAGTTTTGGCAGTGATGTAACAAGAGTAAACTTTTTTATATACATTGCATGGAGAAAAACAAAATGAATATAATTAGCTTTGTCAGTTCAAAAACATATTTCAACAAAATCAAGTTGAAATGTTTTTCCATAATGTTTAAAAAGAATGTGATACTAGCACAGGGATGGAAAATAGGTTAGTTCCCAAGATAGAGTCCAGATAGACTCCATAAGTTTTAGTATGTGATCGTCTGTGAGAAAAGTAGAAGGACTCTGTAAACGATGTTTAGAAAGGATAGGTTTCAATTTGGAAAAAAAAAAAAAGTTGAGTTATCTTCCTCTGCCCGATCTTCCTCATCTCCTCCTGGTCCTGCCTTTAGTAAATAGTGATGTGGGTACTCACTGTTCTGATAGAATCTGCTCATGGTCTGAAGAGGTTCTCAGGGCAAGCCAAGGGTGTGGAATTCATCCTGAGTGACCTTCCTCTGCCTGGAGCGAGGAGCACATGGTGCCCACACAGACAGTGAGGTTCAGGACTTCTAAGTGAAAGGACATAATGAGTCTGCTTTGTTTCCTTTCTTTCTATGACACTTGTTGACTTTAAAAAAAACTGCACAATGTGAGAGTTGTGAGTTCAGTTTTATTAGGGGGCAAAATGAGGACTGCAGCCCTAGAGAAAGTGCTTCAGAGAGCTTCGAGAAACTGCACCAGGAGGTGCAGGGTCAGGGGAGCCAAGTTTTGTGACAAAAGGCAGGTAGTCTGAACACCACAAGATTCTTGTTAATTAAAGGAAAACCAGATATCTTAACGACGAATTTAGTGCTTTTCTATGTATCAGTTCAGTTCAGTTCAGCCACTCAGTCATGTCTGATTCTTTGTGACCCCATGGACTGCAGCATGCCAGGCTTCCCTGTCCACCACCAACTCCTGGATCTTATTCAAATTCATGCCCATAGAGTCAGTGATGCCATCCAACTATCTCATCCTCTGTTGTCCCCTTCTCCTGCCTTCAATCTTTCCTAACATCAGGGTCTTTTCCAAAGAGTCGGTTCCTCTCATCAGGTGGCCAAAGTACTGGAGCTTCAGCTTCAGCATCAGTCCTTCCAGTGAATATTCAGTACTGATTTCCTTTAGGATAGACTGATTGGATCTCCTTGCAGTCCAAGAGATTCTCAAGAGTATCCTCCAACACCACAGTTGAAAAGCATCAGTTCTTCAATGCTCAACTTTCTTTATGGTCCAATTCTCATACCCATACATGACTACTGGAAAAAACAGCTTTTACTATAGGACTT
Source organism: Neotragus moschatus (assembly GCA_006410615.1). NCBI lineage: Eukaryota > Metazoa > Chordata > Mammalia > Artiodactyla > Bovidae > Neotragus > Neotragus moschatus. Next base: position 42,276 of record SJYA01001692.1, on the reverse strand, counting down.
CTGTCAGCAAAATAATGTCTCTGCTTTTTAAAATGCTGTCTAGATTGGTCATAGGTTTTCTTCCAAGGAACAAGTGTCTTTTAATTCATGGCTGCAGTCACCATCTGCAGTGATTTTGGAGCCCCCCCAAAATACAGTCTGTCACTGTTTCCATTGTTTCCCCATCTACTTGCATGAAGTGATGGGACCAGATGCCATGATGTTTATGTTGAGTTTTAAGCCAGTTTTTTCACTCTCTTCTTTCACTTTCATCAAGAGGCTCTTTAGTTCCTCTTCTCTGTATAGGAAGATGCAAGAGTCTGGGCTCGCTGAAATCATTCCTATGCGCCTCAGCTATCTGGGGTCAGGATCCTGAGTTTTCACATCCTGAATTTCCTCAGGTCTCATCCTAGTCAGTGACTGCAGTCTGATGGCTGCTAGAGAGAAGTGATTCTTTCTTTCCAGAGTTCCCTCAAAGCTCACCAGCTCACTAGCAGTGGTGGCTGCAATCACTGATGACTCTGACATCCTTTGCTTACTGATATGGCAGGAAACATTCCATTCCTCCCACTCATAACCTAAACATCAACAATCCTCATAGCTCTATGACGTTTATCCAGAATACAACCACATTTATCAACACTGTTGCTTCTACTCAGATTTAAATCTCCATCACCTGGACCCCAGCAACAGCCTCCTGGCCAGCCTCCCCACTGCCGTCCTTCCCCGCATTGATTCCTTTCATCCAGACAAGCACTTCCAGATCCAGAAGCTTCTCTTCACTTGCTATCTCACTCAAGCACCAGAGACCATCCTTAGAGTGGCTATAGGCTCTTTCCACCCCACCATGAGCTCTCTCTCTCACCTCATCTCCGGAGTCTCCTCCTCACTCTTGTCCAGCTCCACTGGCCTCTGACTGTGTCTTGAACATCTCAGGAGCATCCCCGGAGATTGGGGCTTTTGTACCTATTCTTTGCTCCAACCTTTTAGCAAGAATGGCTCTCTCATACCCCTCCACATCAGACCTCTTCTCTAACAGTGTGTGTGTAAGTGATCTGTACATTTATTTTTGTCATTAGTTAAAACCATTCCCTCCTGTCCCCCAGAAGATACGCAGAAGTCTTGTATACAGTTTCACAGACTTCAGAGGACCCTGGAAATGGATGCATGTATCTTCAAAGTTTCAAACTGCTGCAGTATAGCATTAGGTAGTCATAAAGACATCTATACTCACAGAAACACTCTACAGGTTTTCTGCAAGGCCGCCTGAAACTTTATCCAAAATTACACTACTCTCCCCTTCATAATGAAAGTCCACAGGAAAAATCTCACTTACTCCCCAGAAATTCTTCAGAAGCAACTTTTCTGAAATACTTGTATCAATAGCAACCTCCATGATGAGGTAATGTTTCTCAGTAAAAACCTACCTTGTTTCCAAAGAAATTGTCTTTTTTAGTAGCCCTCTGTGGCTGAGCCAATGCTAAGACCATTGGGGAAACCTATTACCTGGTGCTAATGGGGCTTGAAAAAGAAGCCAGCGCTGTTACTAATACCCTCATTCTGGACTCAGAGATAAGAGCTCTTTCTATGCGGAGCTTTGTTAGAAGTGAAATTGTGCATCCTGGCTGCAGATAAGGTGTCCCTGGTTGTTGAAAGCATTCCGGGCTTCCGTTGAACATGTTATGAATGGGACAGTCTGCGCTGCAAACTCTGAGAAGTTGTTTATCACCCTCTTCCCCGACTCTCACTCACCCCTGGTTTTATTCCCATCTCCCCAGGCCCTAAAACCACCTTGGTAATAACTCTCCTGCACCCTCGTAGGTGCAGCCCATAGGGCGGGACACTCAGAGTAAAAGTGCTCCCCGCAGTACCAGTAAGTCAAGGCTCCCTCCCCGGGGTTGTACAGAGAGTCAGGTCTAGTCTCTGCAGGGTGTCCTCCAGAAGGGCCTCACTGTGAAATGAGCAGCACCCAGACCAGAAAAGGGGACTTCAGGTGGCGCTAGTGGTAGAGAAGCCGCCTCCAAATGCAGGAGATTTAAGAGACGTGGGTTCCATCTGGGTCAGGCAGATTCCCTGGTTGAAGGCACGGCAATCCACTCCAGTATTCTTGCTAGAATACCACAGACAGAGGAGCCTGGTGGGCTACAGTCCATGGGGTCACAAAGAGTTGGACAAGACTGAAGTGACTGAGTATGCATGTTTGCAGCCCAGGAAAAAAGTGACCCTGAACTAAAGTTCTGCCTGACAACACATGACATCAGTCAGGTCAGTCCAATCGCTCAGTTGTGTCCGACTCTTTGCGATCCCGTGGACTGCAGCACGCCAGGCCTCCCTGTCCATCACCAACTTCCGGAGTCTACCCAAACTCATGTCCATTGAGTCAGTGATGCCATCCAACCATCTCATCCTCTGTCGTCCCTTTTTCCTCCCGCCTTCTATCTTTCTCAGCATCAGGGTTTTTTCACATAACATAGCAGATGTAACTAGGCAGATTAAACAGGATCCCTTGGTGGGATCTGGGCTGACTTTAGGAGAGTTAGCTTGTCATAAGAACAATATTCCCAAGGAGCAATTCTGTCCAAATGCGTTCTGATTTTTTGGCTCTTACACTCCGTCCTGCCCCACAACTACTGTCCTCTCAGTCTGTCTCCTGCCACCTGTTCACAACCTTTCAAAAGTACCCACTACTCAGCTCCAAGTGTCTGCTTTGCTTGGTGTCTCACAGCACGGATTGTCGGCAGACAGCCACGAGGTGGCCGTGCAGGGCTGGGGTCCATGGTGACCCAGACTCCCTGCAGAGGTCCCTTCCCCTTCCTCCAGGTCTTTTGCTGGTCCATCTGCACCCCGTACTTTATTATAGCCCTTCTCCTACCGCTCCGTGTTCACTTGTTACAGCCTCCACACATAACATTAGATGGAGAACATCAAGGTTAGAGACCACCATGTTATCTACAGGACCTACCTTTCCCATCAATTTCTCAGCGATTGTTTATTGTGGGGATGGGTGCATATTCAGTTTAGTAAACACAAGGAGGGAACAAGTATAAAAAGCTTGATTTCGTTCTTCAGTCACTGCCATCAAGCAGCCTCTGCCAGGTCTGTTATCTATAAATATTTTAGGCGATTAAGAGTCAGCTGTTTGAAAAGGCCAAGGTTTCTAAGCCAAACCTGCCAGCTGACGTCTTCGTCCCCTCTCCAGCCATCCCAAGGCCCTGGGCCCTCTCCTCGGCAGCTAAGGGCTGCTCCTTTGTGGCCATGCTGTGGGGTCTTCAGAGGCCTCTGCACGGCCAGGTCCATTGGGAGGACTGGCAGCCTCGGCTGATCTCAGGACAACTCTGTCTGCCACCTGCCCCCCTGAAGCCCTCAGGAGGCTGGGAGCTGCCCTCCAGTGGGGGACTGCGTCTGTGAAGCTGGTCACAGAGTGCAGTGTCGGTTTCCCGGTGGCAACACTCAGCTTCTTCCTCGTCAGGATTGTGAGGACGGGCCGCCCGCTGCTCCCAGCAGTCCTGCCTTGTGTGTCTGTAGACTCAGTCCCACCCATGCCTGCAAATCCTGCAAGCATGGCACAGAGGACAGGCAGGCCTTACTCTGCCGGCTGGACGTGCGTATTACAGAGGACACAGCTCTTGCCTTTAAAGTGCTTTCCCTCTCTGGAGCACCAGGAGCTTCACCGGCCGTCATAGTACACTGGGATGCACAGAATAGTGGATGTAATGAACAGGAAGTGCTTTGGGAGACCACAGAGGAGCACCTAACCATGATGGGGTCTTGTCAGGACCCTCTGGCTGCCAACGTCTAGAGGTACTTTGTGCAGAATGGCAATAACCACTTGCACCAACCCTAACCTCCAACTACACCTACCCTTTCTCCTCAGCCTCCCTGGGGACCCCAAACCTCCCCAAACCCAATAACTAAGGCTACATTCCCAGAGGTGGGCCCTGGGGAGCTCCACACCAGCGCCAAGGATGTGGCCTCTCCAGATTACTTGGGTCCTGTGTCTCAGTGGCTGTGAAAGATTTTGGATGTCACCCCTGCACCTAACTCTATCTGAGAGGTTAAGGAGTCTGCTAGTTTTCTATTGCCACAGACTCAGCAGTTTAAACAACTCGTGTGCATTCTCATAGCGCTGTGGTTGGAAATCTAGGGTCAGTGTGGCTCAGCTTAGAACTTCACAGCCTAAAAGTGAGGGTCATGGCGCCACCGCCCTTTAGGAGACTCTGGAGAAGAGTTTGCTCCCACATTCTTTAAGGTTGTGGGCAGGATTCCATTCCATGCGGCTGAGGCTCTGGCTTCTTCACTGGCTGTCTGCCAGGTCACTCTCCAGAGGCCACCCACAGTCCTCAGCTCATTGCCTCCATCTTTGGAGTCTGACACAGCAAGTCAAGTCCTCACACTTCAAATCACTCTGCCCTCCCCTCTGGTCTCATCTTTTCTTGATTTCCTCATCCACCATATCTGACTCCAGCCAGAGAAATGTCTCCATTTGGAAAGCACCAGTGACGAAGACAGAGCCCACCTAGCACATCCAGGCTAATCCCCCTGCTTTAAATCTGTAACAGGAATGAAACTTGCCAAGTTCCTTGACAGCAGTAAATGGCTCAGCACCTGACTGAATGACCCAGCCATAGAAATCTTGGGGGAAAGGGGCATTTTTAGAATTCAGCTACAATAAGGGGTTCTTTACGGAGGGCTACAGTTTCAGTTGAGATCTGAGGACAAGGAGGCGGGCGGAAGAGGTGAAATAGGTGACTCCGATGAAGCCAGAGGACGCCTGCTCCACTTGCAGCTCTGACACTGGGGTAATAGAGGCGGCCGTGTTGGGGGTGATGGACAGATGGAGGGACCCAGAGCAAAGGCCACTGTACAAAGAGCCCTGCGCTCGCCTAGGTGATCGACTCGTTATCCTGAGCCTTTCTCCATGGGTTTGTGGTGATCTTTTTTGTACACTTGGGATTATTTTCTCTGGGTGTGTGATTTCAATCTATCAAGCACACAGTTAGAAATATTTGTTCCTCTCCTGATTTGGGGAAGATTTTTATTGGCAGAACTGGAGCAAAGAGGTTTCTCTTAGTTCTCAAACAAGAAACCTCAAATACCTTGCAAAGTAGTTTTGATTACCTTGATCACACCTAGAAGCAGTGCCTACTATGGTTAATTCTATTAAGTTCTTGAATATTTGAGATTAACCACTCTTTTGAAAGGCCAAGAAAGGTGAGAGTTGCCTAATTTTACACAGGAAGAGAAAGTGAATTCCAGTTCCAATGACCTTTTGTTATTGATGGGTGGACAATAAATAACATGCGTAATTGTCTTCTGATTTTTTTTTTGCTTCTAGTCTTATGCCTAATTGAATTTATTTATGTTTTCTTTCCCCTTGTTTTGCTTAATTAGATCTGCCAGTGTTTTACACAATTTGTAATTTTCTTTAAAGAAACAACTCTCAATATTTGTATGTTTCATGTTTCTTTTCCCTAATGTATTATTGTCTGCCTTAGTCATAAATGTACTAATCTACTATCTTTTCATAAAGTTGATATTGTTGTCTTACTAATTATGTGGGTAAAATGTTTTATTTATTATCATTATGGCTTAATAAAAATATTTTGGACTATAAATCTAACTTGGCTTAAAGTATTTATGCTTCTCAGATAATACGCTCAGCGCTATAATTTTTAAATTAGTCTGTAATTGTTTCTTAAATTCTCTCTGTGAATCAGGACTTGTTTCAGGGGCTATTTCTATATTTTAAAATATCTAAATGATTAAGACTTTGCCCTTTGCTATTAATATTTTAATTTCCCCATTTTTGAATTATTTATTTCTATTCATCTTTAGTTGGCTAGGATATGCCTTTAGATTACTTTTTCAAAAAGAATTTCTGAGCAATTTATCTGCTAGACGTTTCGCCTTTCAAATATTGCTTTTATACTTCCCTGTGTTAGTTTTCTGTTTGGGGATAAGACGTTATCACAAAGATGGTGGCTTAAAACAGGAATCATTTACCATCTCGCAGTCCCTGAAGGCCAGGAGTCTGGACCTGGCTTCATCCAGGGTCTCAGGAAGTTGCAGTCGGGCCAGCGGCTCATCTGAGACTGAGGTCCACTCCAGGTCAATGACTGTTGCCAGAATGCATTTCCTTACATCTGCAGAAACCACTTCTTTAAGGCCAGTAGGAGAAACTCTCTAGAAAGAGAATAATCCTCTTTTAAAGGTCTTCATTTGATTACTTCAGGCCACCTGGTCAATCTCTCTTTTGATTAACTCAAAAATCAGCATGTTTATATCTGCAAAATTCCTTCACCTTTGACATGTATTATAGCCTCATCACTGGCATGACATTCAATAGTACTCATACCCTCCCCACACTCAAAGAGAGGGATAACACGGCATGTACACCAGGGAGCAAGGATCTTGAGGCACCTTAGAGTTCTGACTTCCTATTCCCTTTGAGTTTGTCTTCGATTTTTCAACTGAGTTTGGTCTGTCCTTTGGTGATTTGCTTCATTTTATAGAGTCCATAACATGTCCCTGAAGGTCAGAGAGAATCCTTAGCCTTGATTAAGACACCATCTCTCTTCTGACCCCACCTGGGTCCCCTGTCTCTCATAGTCCTCCTGATTCCAGCCTCTGCTTTCTACATTGTTTTTATTCACACATGGCCTATGGAAAGTAATCTTTCATGTTTTAGACTTTATCTTGCTGTTTCATTTAGTTACTGCTTACAAAGCACTCAAAGTTCCCTTTAACTACTATTACAGGCTTACCTTTTAGGTTACATACAAATATGAGGTCATTTCTAGTAGTGTAGGCAGACAGGTAAGAGTGTGCTGTGCTTCTGCAATCAGCTCCCTAGCAGTTACAAGGGAAGTATATCTCTACCGCAAATTCTGCTACACGTGTGATGTTTTATTACGCGAGCACAGAGCAGCATTATTGCCTATGCCCTAAACTCAATGGAGTCCCAGCTCTCTATTTTGTGCTCCACTGATACCTTACGTTAAACATTTATATGACACAAAAGCAACAATATTCTAACAATAGCAAGTATTAAATAAATAAAAACACAATACAAAGTTCTGATAAGGAGACATACCATATCCATAGATGGGAAGACTCAACGTTTTAAAGATAACAATTTTCCTCCAAAAATCTGAAAGTTCCCAACCAAAATTCAATCAAGATTTATTGTGGAACTTGAAAAACCAGTTCCAAAACATACATGACAACGCAATTGGCTAGGAATAGGCAAGGCGCTACTGAAGAATGTAGTGGACTTACTTTAATGTCACAATGCATTATACATTTACAGTAATTAAACTAGGTGGTATTGGCAAATGGGACTTAATTAACCCATACATACAGGGATGCTTGATTTATGTTAGAGGTGAAACTATCGGAACAGAGGGAAAATAAAAGTCATTTCAATAAACAGTCCCGGGGCCATTTCTAACACCAAATAAAACATTATTTTTTTCCATACCACATCTAAAATAACTAAATTCGACAGGAAAAGCAGAAAAGCTTCTGAAAGATGATCTGTGCTGTGCTCAGCAGTGTCTGACCCCATGGATTATAGCCTGCCAGGCTCCTCTGTCCATGGGATTCCCCAGGCAAGAATACTGGAATGGGTTGCCATGCCCTTCTCCCGGAGATCTTCCTGATGCAGGGATCAAACTAGAGTCCCCTGCATTGCAGGTGGATTCTTTGCCATCTGAGCCGCCTGGAAACCTAATCATGAAAGGGCTCATATTCATCAGGTAGAGAGGCTCCTACAAACCTGTGAAAGGAGAGAAAACTGTGGGGTGTAAAGAAGGTCAAAGGACTGAGGAGCAAGGCTGGTCCTACCCGCTCCTTTTGACATCATTCAAATGCCCACTGACAGAGATTTTAAACCTTCTGTTGCTTCTGGTTACCAGTTTGACATGCTCTGGAACCTTCTTTCTTAGACCTTTCTCATCGTCATGTCTTCTTAATACCCTGGGACATGCTGAAAGCCCCACTAACTCTTCCTTCCCCTCTCATCTCCAGCCCTGCATTTCACTCCATGGGACATTTTCTAGCTTTGACTCTCAAGCAAAATTCCAGTTTCAAGTATGTTTCTAGCAAAGCTTTTTCTCTCTTGAAATGCTATTGTCTTGCTGTCGCATTTTAAAAGTCTGGTATGAAATGTGAAGCTGAGTAGAGGCTCTAGGTGGTCTTTGTTGTCTGGGGCAGCCAGCCAAGACTTTGGGCTTAGCACTCGTGACAAAACAACTGAGGGAAAATAATATGCCATGATATTTCAAATTACCGTGGTGCTACATTTGTTCCAGGGACTATGTTCTATAAAATGTCATTGGCCTCTTTTGCATCCATGCTGAAAATGGCAGAGTTTGCCCTTATTTTCCCGACTCTTGTCAATTGCAAAGTCCATGTGCGGAAAGCTGCACAAGCCACAGAAGTTAGCAGACAGGGTTTTCATCGTGACTTGGCCCTTGCTATATGTATGATGTGTGTGTGTGTGTGTGTGTGTGTGTGTGTGTGTGTGCACACGCATGCACTTGCTTGCTCACTCATTTGCTAAGTTACTTCAGTCCTATCTAACTCTCTGACTCTATGGACTGTAGCCTTCCAGGTTCCTCTGTTCATGGGATTCTCCAGGCAAGAATACCAGAGTAGGTTGCCATTTCCTATATCTTTCCAACCCGGAGATTGAACCAGTGTCTCATATATCTCCTGCATTGGCAGGCAGGTTCTTTACCACTAGCACAACTTTTGAAGTCCATACATAAACACACACACACACACACACACACAGAGTAAATAGTGCCTTTATAAACACAGGGGTACATGTATTTTTTTCAAACTATGGGTTTCTATGAATGTATGCCCAAGAGAGGGACTGCTGGATTTTTGAGAAGCTTCCATACTGCTTTCCCTAGTAGCTGTACCAATTTACCTTCCCACCAACAGTGTAGGAGGGTTTCCTTTTCTCCACACCCTCTCCAGCATTTACAGCTCGTAGACTTTTTAATGATGGCCATTCTGATCTGTATGAGGTGGTGCCTCACTGTAATTTTGGTTTGCATTTCTCTAATAAATAGCAGTGTTGAACATCTTTTCATGTGCCTATTGGCCATCTGTGTGAAAGACAGATTGTTTTTTAATATCACATGTAGCCCAGCACACCACTCTCCCCACGTATCACTTTCCAGTAGCCAAGCACTTCAGGCACAAACCAACCCCTCCCAACCCTGCCTTCCCACACTGTTGACAGCATACCTCATGGTCAGTCAGAAAAAAATAATGCAAAATCTGAAAATAAGGCGAAGAGGTGGGTACCATGACTTCTCTATGTCATACTGGGGCAGAAGCCACTCAAAACTTATCTAGAAGATTGTACTGAATTTCACTGCTCCCCACCAATCAAGTTTCAGACTAGTGAAGTTACATTATAAATGCTTGCTTGTAAGACATGCTGATAACTTCTCTCTGCTGGAACATGTAACCCCAACGGCTGTGGCCTTGCTAGTCATCAACCACTTTTGTGCTCTAGCTACACCTGTTTAAATACTCTTTGTATCTGGTATAACAACTTATTGGCTCACCCATTAATTAACAGGTTAATAAAATCTTTGACCTGTGCTTATCTGTTATTTACTTAAGACCTATAACTTCAACTTTTTGGAAATTTTATTTCATTATCCTTTACTTAGCATAAATTTTAGAAAGAAAAACTTGAAATTAGCCTTTCCACCTTTATTTCTAAAAAGCCACTTCCTCAACCAGACACTACTGAGCGACGTCACTTTCACTTTCATGGATTGGAGAAGGAAATGGCAACCCACTCCAGTGTTCTTGCCTGGAGTATCCCAGGGACTGGGGAGCCTAGAGAGCTGCCATCTCTGGGGTTGCACAGAGTCGGACACAACTGAAGCGACTTCGCGGCAGCAGCAACCCACTATGTTATTCTTAAAAATAGCCCTTACTGATTCCAGCTCCCTTTGAGGGGTCTTCAGGGCTTCCAGAGTTAAGGTGGGAGTTTTCTCATGATCTTATTATGATCTGAATACTTTCTCTGTCATATTTGTGAGTCCTGCAACATTAAAAAGTTCTCCTTTTCTAAATTCTCTCGTTCCCTGGACTTGGTCCCCCTCTCAGTTTTTTCCTTTCTAAACTGAGGTGTTGTCTGTCCACTCCTCTCTCTGACACTTGTCCACTCACCTTTCCACCTTTGATTTTTGACTTAACACATTACCAGGATTGGCCTTGATAACTCATAGAGTCACTCATGTCCTACTGAAGGCAGATAAGCCCCACCCTTGACTATAAAGAGCTTCTCACTAACACATATATATGGAATTTAGAAAGATGGTAATGATAACCCTGTATGCGAGACAGCAAAAGAGACACAGATGTATAGAATGGACTTTTGGACTCTGTGGAAGAGGGAGAGGGTGGAATGATTTGGGAGAGTGGCACTGAAACATGTATACTATCATGTAAGAAATGAATCGCCAGTCTATGATCGATGCAGGATACAGGATGCTGGGGCTGGGGCACAGGGAAGATCAAGAGAGACGATATGGGGTGGGAGGTGGGAGGGGGGTTCAGGATTGGGAACTCATGTACACTAGTGGTGGATCCATGTCAACGTATGGCAAAACCAATACAGTATTGTAAAGCAAAATAAAGTAAAATTTAAAGTTAAATGACATGAATCCAACTCCTAGGAAACAATGGGACACATAGGACCAGGTGAAATTGCCAGAATACAGTCAATAGCTACAGCTGCTGCTGCTAAGTCGCTTCAGTCGTGTCCGACTCTGTGCGACCCCATAGACGACAGCCCACCAGGCTCCTCCATCCATAGGATCTTCCAGGCAAGAGTACTGGAGTGGGTTGTCATTGCTTTGTCTGAATAGTTACAGCAAAAATACCTAGATCCTAGGAATACTTGGATACCCATGGGGATTGCCCTTACCCTACAGTGTGTGTATGTGTGTGTGTGTGTGTGTGAGTGAACTTTGTAAACTGGGGTTACATTTTACCCCTGGGTAGGGGTAAAATGAGTTTTGTGGTGAGGTTCAGTCTATTTCTTCAAACACACTGAATGATAATTAGCTTTGATTTTTTCCATCTATTCATAATGATAGCAGAGGGCAATGCACAACAGAAAGGGGGTTGCAAGCTTTCCACTTAGCAATTAATTCTATTATTAAATGTTAAGAAAAAAATAAGTGCCTGCCAGCTGTAGCTTTATTATGTTTTCCCAGAAATAATAATGAGAAGGCTGTGGAAGTATATTATTTATTTCTTCTTTTTCCCCCCACCCTTGTAGGAGAAGGGGGAAAAAAAAATAAAACACGGGTGGTTGCTCCTTCCTTGTGAAAATAAAATGATTCTGCTGTGAGAAGGTGACTTGGACAGAGCAGAAAGAAGGGGATTGGTATATAATGGAAAGTGTCTTTGTTTTGTCTTTTTTAATTTGTTTTGAAATGGAGCATCTAGCTCTGGGCCAGAACCCATGCTAAGCAAGATGGGGACTGAGAAACAGGGAGTACTTGGAGCTTCCTTGGCACAGACACTGAAAAAAGTGAAAGTGTTAGTCACTCAGTCGTGTCTGACTCTTCACAACCCCGTGGACTGTAATAGCCCACCAGGCTCCTCTGTCCATGGAATTCTCCAGGCAAGAATATTGCAGTGGGTAGCAATTTCCTTCTCTGGGGGCGTGGGGGTCTTCCCAATCTAGAGATTGAACCCAGGTCTCCTGCACTGCAGATGGATTCTTTACTATCTGAGCCACCAGGGAAGCCATGTACACACCTGCATTAAACCAGAATACAGCAAAAGCCACAGTTGTGAAATAAATAGTGCTCTGGGAGCATAAAGAGAGGGTGGCTATGGGCAACAACATCAGAACTTTGGTGGAGATGCTAATCATAAGTCAAAATGTAGCTATTTAGTAACTTAGGGTTTCCTTGGCGGCCTAGACTGCAAAGAGTCTGCCTGCAATGCGGGAGACCTGGGTTCAATCCCAGGGTTGGGAAGATTTTCTGGAGGAGGGCATGGCAACCCACTCCAGTATTCTTGCCTGGAGAATCCCCATGGACAGAGAAGCCTGGCAGGCTATAGTCCATGGGGTTGTAAAGAGTTGGACATAACTGGACAGCTAAGCACACACCCTGAGTAACTTCTGCCAGCATTATGCCTTGGAGGTAGCAGATTCTCAGTGAATAGCAACTGACCCTGAGTTCAAGGAGAATTCCTGTACAGCATGGGGCATGTGATGGAACAGAGGAGATTGCCTGGCCCCACCCAGCTCATCCATCAGGTTCACCATACTGGGAGGCAGTGGAAAGGTGCTCATTAGTGTTTGCAAAAGAAAAGCAAGGTCTAACTCAGAACTGCAATTAATTTAGGCCAGACTACAGGGAATACACATTACCGTTTTATTGCCTGGGACAGGGATGGAAAACTAGGACAGATAGGGAACAATGTTAGACTTGGCACTAATTGAAATCTGACGTTTTGCTTCTATGGGACATTGTGTGTATTGCATAACCCTCTGATCCTCAGTTTTTTAATATATAATATGGGTGTAACAATGCCCCCTTTATAGGAATATTGGGCTTCTCTTGTGGCTCAGGTGGTTAAAAAATCCACCTGCTATGCAGGAGACCTGGGTTCGATCCCTGGGTTGGGAAGATCCCCTGGAGAAGAGAACGGCTACCCACTCTAGTATTCTGGCCTGGAGAATTCTGGTCTACAGCCCATGGATTTGCAAAGAGTTGGACCTAACTCAGCAACTTTCACTTTCACTTTATAGGAATATTATGAAATTAAGAAATATGTGGAAGAATGTCTGATGTATTATAAGTCTTCAACAACAAGTTTTTGAAGACATGCATTGCTATTGCGGTGAATAAAACGTGGCTTTTCCTTTCTAAATCCTTCTTATCTGTGAGATCAATGGGTGCTACAAAAAATTGTGTTCAGTGAGGAAACGTAGGTGTCCACACCTTAAATCCCATAATTGGGAGTATTTCCTCCTCCAGCCCCAACCCAATGCCAGTCATGAAAGCTTGTAAGGAGTCAAAAACGTCTGATTCTCTCTAATTCTGATTCACACTCCATGTCCCTGAATGATGTGTATGTAGCCATTCCTGTGCCTAGTTCCCTGAGCAGATTTTTCTAAACCAGGGCTTGCGAGCTTCTGAAAGTGTTAGTTGCTCAGCTGTGTCCAGTTCTTTGGGACCCCAGGGACTGTAGCCCACCAGGCTCCTCTGTCCACGGGATTTCCTGGCAAGAACACTGGAGTGGGTTGCCATTCTGTTCTCCAGGGGAACTTCTCAACCCAGGGGTCGAACGCAGGTCTCCTGCATTGCAAGCAGATTCTTCACCATCTGAGCCACCGGGGAAGCCCTGTGAGCTAGAGACCCCTGGGCAAAATTTTCTCTGGAGCATTTTTTATTTCCTTTGGGGAAGGGGGTGCCACAGTTTTGCTTGGTTCCAAACTAAATGTGCATGTCCCTGTGTGGGGGGGAGTGTATTCTTTATTCTGCTGCAGGCTCCTCGCCCCCCGTGTCTCAGACCGGGTTTGCCTGATGTAGGATGTCCCTCACTGCTGACTCCTGAGATCATGACTCTGACTCGACATTCTGCCCACATACAGTCTGGGTGGTACAGGAGCCTGCTCCTATGGGTTGCAGAGCAAAGAGAGTTTCCAACTAATGTCCTTGCCCCGAGTCACTCTCCCTTGACTTCTTCCTTCTCGCTGAAAGGGACTGATCCTTCAGAAGTGTGTTTGTGGCGTATATAGATTTTCTACTTAAAATCCTTCTCAAGCTGTTCATCAGCCACAGTTCAGTCTCCTCATCCACCCTCAAGCTCTACTATTATACTATTTTCCATTTTCAAATACGCCCTCAACATGCCTAGTTGCTTGCTTTTGCAAATCGTCTTTCTTCCGATCGGAATGCCTTTCTCGGACTTTTCCAATGGACACATCTCCCTGAAGACACAATCGTAAACACTGCAGTGCTTCTCAGTCGAGAGACTGAGAGGCCCATGAACCCGTCCCCTGAGTTCTCAGAAGAGTCCTTGCTCCCTCTTAGGACTGCTTTTACGCTGCATCCTCTCTATGCAATACGTTCCTTGAGAGGAGATACCTCTGCAGCCTCCTGTAGCAAAGGGCCTGGAACCCACGTGCTCTGGCAGACAGAGCTAAGTGTCCATCCACTTTCCACTCTCCCTCCCCTCCTTCCTAACAGAGTGCAGTTTTGCTCAAAAACTGGATGTGAGCTCTACTATCATTGTGGCCAGTTAATGTTCTGGCTAAAGGATTACGGACAGAAAACATTTGTCGAGTGGAAATGAAGTCGCTCAGTCATGTCCGACTCTTTGCAACCCCATGGACTGTAGCTTACCAGGCTCCTCCCTCCATGGGATTCTCCAGGCAAGAGTACCGGAGTGGGTTGCCATTTCCTTCTCCAGGGGAATCTTCCTGACCCTGGGATCAAACCCGGGTCTCTCACATTCCAGGCAGATGCTTTAACCTCTGAGCCACCGGGAAGCCCTGTCAAGTAATAAGGCAAAATCTTCCTAGGAAAGTCGTAGTACTAGTTTGGTCGCTAAGCTGTGTCTGATTCTTTGTGACCCCACAAACTAGCCTGCCAGGCTCCTTTGTCCACTGGATTATCCAGGCAAGAACACTGAAGCAGGTTGCCATTTCCTTCTCCAGGAGATCTTCCTGACTCAAGAACCAAACCCGGGTCTTCTCCACTGCAGCAGATTCTTTATCCACTGAGTTACGAGGGAAGCCCTCTTACGAGAGAGCCACCTGCATTGTGGTTTGCGGTGCAAGTTCACTTGCTTGGCAAGGCACAGTCAACCTGCACTCAGAGGACAGAACTAGGGACAGAAAAGCAAGGAGTAGGGTCCCCCAGACTCTTGAGGAATTCCAATAGGCTTAGACACTGACCTTCAAATTTCTTATTATTTGATAAAATATTTAGCTATTTGTCTAAAAGAGTAATAGTTGAGATTTCAGTTACTTGCAGCCAAATATTTTCCCCTCTGATCTTAATTCGATGGGCAGTACCTTTTATTGAAGAAATGACTTATTTGATCACTCATTCAACACATATTTATTGAGTATATGTCGTTCTTGGGTTTCTAAATAAGACCAAGTTCCCTTCTTCATGGAGTTGATAGTCAAGCTGGGGGTGCACTATGGCTATTACACAGTGATGGGTGGATGGGTAAATACTGATATATTTTCTAACTTAAAAAAAATGGTGCATCTTATAATTTGTGTCAGCAAAGCGAATGACTCCACCAAGCAATGAACCCCCGAATCATCAAACCACATTTTCAAACAACGAAGTTTCGAAAGAAGAAGCTTCTGACTTAAATAAGGAATTTCAAAAACAGACAAATATCTTTTCCCAAGTCTCAACTTCGTCTCTTCCAACAGGGATTATAAAGATATGGATGTGAAGGAGAAGAAGGGTGATGGGAATGGAATTACACACAAAATTAAACTTGAAAAATGTATTGAGACTTCAGGGCGAAGTGATATCTTTTGATTGTTGTTCTCAGGGAGATACTGTACAGTTGGATGTAATGCCAATATATTTCCCGAACAGAGCTCTGAAAAAAATTACAGAGGAAAACAGACCAAATTAGCATTTTATGATTGTTTCCAAGAGTGAGAAGAGTTATGCTATTATGGCTTCCTGGAATAAATTAAAAGTGTTTATTGAGTTTTAAGAAGATTTGTGTTTCAAAATAACTTTGAATTCATGGGAAAGTTGGGAAATAGACAGTTTTGTACAGGCAGGAAAATTGCTTTTGATTAATCAATAGTAAGCGTAAGCTGAAAGGAATTTCTCAAACTTTTAATGACTTTTTCAAGAAAAGGATCTAGATAAACTCAACACATTTGAAACAATTGGTTATACATGGTGGTAGTCAAGTCACAATTACACAAATAAATTAAAATCCCAACTCTATCACACGGAGTTATCTTTCATAATTCTTTGAATTTCAGGTTGCTATTTCTGTTCAGTCACCCAATCTTGTCTGGCTCTTCGTGACCCCGTGGACTGCAGCAGGATAGGCCTCCCTGCCCCTCACCATCTCCCGAAGTTTGCCCAACTTCATGTTCATTGTATCGTGATGCCATCCAGCCATCTCATCCTCTGACCTGCTTTTCTGCTTCTGCCCTCAATCTTTCCCAGCATCAGGGACTTTTCCAGTGAGTCAGCTGTTTGCATCAGATGGCCAAAATACTGGAGTTTCAGCTTCGGCATCAGCCCTTCCAATGAGTATTCAGGGTTGATTTCCCTTAAGATTGACTAGTTTGATCTTGCTGTCCAAGGGACTCTCAGGAGTCCTCCCAGCACCACAGTTCGAAGACATCAGTTCCTCGGTGCTCTGCCTTCTATGTGGTCGAACGCTCACAACCGTAGGTGAATTACAGGTTACTGATTTGCAAAATGAAGTGAATATTGGCATAATAGATTTTTATGAAGGTTTATAGAGTTTACCCATGCAAAGCACCTAGCAGACAGTAGTATTTTATAAGGACCCCAAAACTACTACTTTATCCCACTTATCTTTCTTGTCTTTACCTCTGTAATTCTACCACCAGAACTGTTGATGTAAATAGAGAATGTTTTCTGTCAAACATGTTTTTTTTTTTCCATTTGTATAGGAGTAACACACTGCATTACATATGTAAGATCTTATTTACATGGGTTTGATTATAGAAACTAATATTCTCTAAATTAAAAAAAAGAAATACAATAAAAAATGTTTTCATCAGTCTGCTTCCCTAAAAATCGATTTTGTCTTCATAAACCATACACACACACACTCTAAAGCATCCATGGCATTTCCTCCCTTTTCAGGTAATTATTTTGACAAAAATAAAGCTTTTTTTCCCCCCTCTGTTTGACTGTGTGACTTTGATTTCTGATCATATTTTACCCTGGATGGTGACTTACTGACACCGCAATGAAAACATGAAAACTCATTCTGCTCTGACTTCCGCTATGTGATCAGAAATCCACTTCTAAAGACTGCTACCAGCTTTCCAGGCTCACTTTCCCCTTTGCCCTTTGCCCCATATCTGGGAAAATTGATAACCAACATCTGTGTCCTTCATCACTTGACCGATGGACATTTCAAACAATAGAAGTACCAGCCTCGGAGGGTACCTCGACTCCAGGTCCAGTCCCATCAACAATAAAAACCCAGAGCTGGACTCCTCTTCCTTGCCTTTGTTTTATTCTTGTCCTTCCCTTTTTCTGTTTGCTATGTCAACAGTAATCTTTATTTCACAACCATTGGGGCCATTGTGTCATTTATCCCACTGCCATAAAGCCCTGGGGCGGTGGGTTGCCCAGAGAACTGCAGGTGATGATAAGTGCCCCTCCCACCTTGCCAATAAACATTCTGGTATTCATGCTTCCAGGTGTTAAATTAATTAATCACTAAGCATCTATTCATTCCTCCCAACACAGAGTTTTTACACACGCTGTTGCCAATATTCTGCCTCGTGAGAGCCCTACCTCCCATGACTCTTTTTTCAGAGGAACTTGACCTTCTTCATGGAAAATGTACTTGACTTCACCATTCCAGATCAAATTTCTTTGAAGAAGTGCTCATGAAGTTCTTTTGCACTGAGATTACAATAAAATAAATTGTAACTCTGTCTTAGTGGGGGCATTTGATTCTTTTTCCCTCCAACATTCGATTTTCAGCTCCTGACAGTGGGGGACACCTCTCATCATGTTTACCATCATCATCTCATCATCGTTTACCAGCGTCCGACATAGTACCCAGCATGTGGACAAATGAGCAAATCCTTTTTAAAATGCTTTAAATTTATCATTTTTGTTTTAGCTGCACTGGATCTTCGCTGCTCTATATGGGCTTTCTCTAGTTGTGGTGCATTGTGGTGTGCGGGTTTCTCATTGTGTTGGTTTCTTTTGCTGTGGAGCACTGGCTCTAGGGCGCGCAGGCTTCAGTAATTGCAGCTCAAGTGCTTTAGAGCATGTGCTTAGTGGTCCGAAAACATGTAGGATCTTCCGGACCAGGGT
The DNA here is from genome assembly GCA_006410615.1 of Neotragus moschatus. Classification (NCBI taxonomy): domain Eukaryota; kingdom Metazoa; phylum Chordata; class Mammalia; order Artiodactyla; family Bovidae; genus Neotragus; species Neotragus moschatus. The sequence goes on along the minus strand of SJYA01001692.1, from coordinate 24,208 downwards.
TTGAACCTGGCAGGTGGATTCTTAACCATTGGACTACCAGGGAAGTCCATACTTTTTGCATTAAGACTCAGAATACATCAATGTTTTGGCTAGACGTTGTCCTTGTCCTCTGTGTGTGTTGGGGTATGTTACATGTACCTGCACACACACAGACACAATAAATCACAATGAATTTAATATTGCTCACCCTTTTGCATAGAGCTCATACACTTTCATCAAATGAGTTTCAGGTTGCCCTAGGAACTTAAAGAAAAATATCAGAGATAATTTTAAAAATTTACAGGTTGGGTGATTTGGAGTAAGTCACTTAACCTTGGTGAGAACCAGTTTCTCATCAATAAAACAGCAAATATAAAGCGACATTGCAGTGCTGTGAGGAGGACCCGAAATTATACGTGTAAAGCACTTGCTAATAAAACCTATGAAACATGTTTTTAATAAATTGTGCCTGTTTTAATTAAAGTGTGCTTCATTGGGTTAGCTTGAATAGCAGCCCTGAGCCACTAAAGGATAAGCAGGCTCTAAGGGGTTGTATCGAATCAAAAGATTCACCTTCTTGGAACTCAGGCTCCCCTTCAGACATACTTTTAACTTACATGTGAAACTTCTTAAAGCTCTGTCCTCTTTCATGAACATACAAATTTCATCTGTTTACTAATGTCATTTGAAATTTACTACTGTTGCTGCTAAGTCGACTCAGTGGTGTCTGAATCTTTGTGACCCCACGACTGGAGCCCACCAGGCTCCTCTGTCCATGGGATTCTCCAGGCAGGAATACTGGAGTGGGCTGCCATTTCCTCCTCCAGGGCATCTTCCCAACCCAGGGATCAAACCCATGTCTCTTATGTCTCCTGCATTGGCAGGCAGGCTCTTCATCACTAGTGCCATCTGGGAAGCCCGAGTCAAGTCAAATGTTCAAGTCAAGCACTCTTCAGAAATTCTGGTAAGGTGGCCCCTGTGGTCTGCACATGCCTCCCTTCCACACTGTGAATTACTGCAGTGAACTGAAGGTGATGGTCACCTGAAGGTGCCCATGAGTAGGGAGAAGAGCCAACATGGCACTGATGGCATTTCCAAGCAGACTGTGTGGGCACTAGTGAGAAGATCCCCCAAACACAGTCCCTCCACACTCAACTTCCACCTTTCTGTCCTCCCAGTTCCTGAGCTTAGATCCCGTGGGCCTTCCCTTGTTCCACAGCCACCTATGAGCTCCAGGCTGACCTCAAACCTCCTATGCCTTCCTGAAGACATAGCAGAGCTGCACCGTCTTCCAGTGATGGTCTGGTGAGCATCACTGGGGACTGGGAGCTGGAGAGCATGTGACTTTGCCCTGGACCTATGTCTCAGAATCACCTCGGAATGTTCGGTTTTGCTGTGAGTACAACCACATATGATTTTGAGGCCAGAAGACGCAGCCGCCATGGTTCTGCCTGTGGGGTCGGCGAGGGGCCTGGGGCTGCGGCATCTCTGCTCATCCTTGCTCACCCACAGGTTCACCTTGTGGGGGTGGGTAGAGGCCAGGCTTCCAGCTCATTCTTTCTCTCCTGCCTCTTCCCCTCCAGCTTCTCTGGAGGCTGAGCAGGGCCCCTACACGTTGGGAAGAAGAGTTCTGAGGCTCCAGATTGGAAACCACTGCTGCTCTGTGGCTTGAAATCTCTCATAGACACCTTTGGGAAGCTGGTCAAGGCAGTGGTCCATCTCCCCAGGCATGTGTCCACACAATACCCATAAACACAAGGGTTACTCTTGGCAATATTCTGACTCGGCCTCTTCTGCGGTTATGCCGTTAGACTCTGGTGCCTCTCACCTGCACTATTGTAAGAGCATCCAAACCAGGCTCCTCGGTGGGGATGTTTGCAGGTCTGTCTGCCTCCTCTCCATCCTGTGCCTCAGATAGCGCCCCACTTACTATCAATTCCTGGGTGGGGAAGATTCGCTGGAGAAGAGACAGGCTACCACCCCAGTAATCTTGGGCTTCCGTGGTGGCTCAGCTGATAAAGAATCCACCTGCACTGCAGGAGACCTGGGTTGGATCCCTGGATTAGGAAGATCCCCTGGAGAAGGGAAAGGCTACCCACTCCAGTATTCTGGCCTGGAGAATTTCATGGACTGTGAAGCCCATGGGGTTGCCAAAAGTTGGATACGACTGAGAAACTTTCACTTTCACTTTAATATTCTTTAAATGAGCCCTAGTCATGCCTATCAAGTTCCATAAGCTTTGATACCCCTTATTATATACTCGGTACAGGAAGATCCCCTGGAGGAAGGCATGGCAACCCACTCCAGGACTCTTGCCTGAGAAACTCCCCTGAAAGAGGAGCCCGGCGGGCTTCAGTCCATGGGGTCGCAAAAAGTCAGACATGACTTAGCATGTGAGTCAGAGTCACAAGACTTAGCTAAGAGTTGGATAAAACTAAACAACAATGATGCCACAATTCTTGAGGTTCATGATCTGTCACAACCTTTATTTCCAGCCTCTGCTCTGAGCACATTTTTCTAGCAAGCCTTCTGTATCGAACTAGATCCAGTGTGGCTTTAGCCTAGGTTAGCTCTGTGTCCATATTTCTCCATGACCTAAGCTTACTTGTTCTTTGAGGACAAATACAGATGACTCCTCTAAGTAAACTCATCTAATGCATAAGGCCAGACCCCATTTCTCTGACAATTCATGGTATTTTATCATTTCTAAATTGTATTGCTGTTATACATTGCCTTTTTAAGTAATTGTTATTGGAATGTAGATGCTTTACAATGTTGTGTTAGTTTCTACTCTACAGCAAAATTGGAGAAGGAAATGGCGACCCACTCCAGTGTTCTTGCCTGGAGAATCCCAGGGACAGAGGAGCCTGGTGGGCTGCCTTCTATGGCGTCACACAGAATCGGACATGACTGAAGCGACTTAGCAGCAGCAACAGCATACAGCAAAATGAATCAGCCGTACATGTACATATATACCCTCCCTTTTTGAATTCCCTCGTGTTCAGGTCACACACAGTTCATTAAGTTGAGTGCCCTGTGCTATACAGTATATATTGTATTAGTATGTTGTGTTTATTAGCCTGCGACTGCCTTGAAATCAGGGCTTTACGGCACTCAGCTCAGTCCTTGGCACTCCACAGCTGTTGGCTGAATACATGAAATTATGTGGTATCATTTCTCCAACTGGTTGTTACCATAGAGCTCAGCGCATCTGTTATCTCAGGGGAAATGAAGTCATTTTTGTCTTATTTCACTTTGGTGTTTTTGAAAACAATACTGGTATCCCCCTGGACAATAAAACCCAACATCTTCTGTATACTAAACCCAACCAGCTCTATACAACAGAACCTAAATGACCTTAGTGTATTGTGCTGTGTTACTCGCTCAGCCATGTCCAACTCTTTGCAACCCCACAGAATGTAGCTCACCAGGCTCCTCTATCCATGGAGTTCTCCTTGGCAAGAATGATGGAGTGAGTTGCCATTTCCTTCTCCAGGGGCTCTACCCTCTTCTGGGGACCTACCCAAATGACCTTAGGCTATAGTCAATGTGATGTCCATAGACCATTGTTGCTTTTACTAAGTAAAAGGAGACTAGGTTAAGCACAAAGTCTTAATGAGCCAGTCATTTGTTGAGCTATGTCACCTTGAGACATTTCAGCAGACTAGTGGCAAGGAAAGGCGTCAGCTATCTGTTCCCCTCGTATGGCATGACTTCTGGAACCTGCTTTTCTCTCATTTACTCTCCTCCATCCTTTGAGTCCTAGTCAAGTTCCACCTCCTCCAAGAATCATATCCTGTTGAAGACAGATAAAAATAGTTGAGGTTATCCTTCAAATATCAAAGTACATGATCAACGTTTTTCATTTTTTACTTGCTACCAATTTATAGCAAATAATATCTGTTGGTTACTCATTCCATTAATTATTATGGAGAAGTTATTATGTGCCAAGGACTTGAAGACTAGTGGAAGAAGCAAAGGAGTGATCATCTTTACTAAGCATTGTGCCAAATGTTATGAAAGAATTTGCACAGAAAAGTACAGGGCTGAAGAAGTAGATGCTACATGTCTTAGAGTGAGAGATCACAGGTGAATTTGCTTTACCAAATTTACTATAATTACTTGAATAAATGCCTTAATGTCCAAATAATATAAGGGTGTCATTTGTGGTCCTTTTAAGTTTACATCATGAGTACGCCTTAGTTCTATTTAGATCAAACTTAGTCATTGATATATTATTTGCCCTTCTAGTAACTAACACAGCACATGACAAATAATAATGGTCTGGAATGAGAAGCTGACATCAGAAAATTCCACTGTGGAGATATTATGAATTCTACTGTGGACATATTATAGTGTATATATAATTATATATATAATTTATAAATCTATATATTTATGTTGCATATAATTATGCAATTAATTATATATAATATATGTAAATCATATATATTACATATAAATTATATATATATAATTTTCCTATAACTAAGGAATACAATAAAATTCAAAGAAAATGAAAGATGTGTTAGCATCAGAGACACAGCTCAATGGAGGAAAAATTGTTGAAATTTTGCCCTCAACTTTCTTTCAGTAAATCCTTCTGTTCTACATTAATGTGCCTTTTCTCAATCTGTTCTCATTCTTGTACTTTAACCATTCTTTAAGGGTTTATGTCCCTTTCATGTCTAAACTACTCTCAGAAAATATCCTGGTGTGTGGCATGTTTCAGGAGAGAGGAGATATTTTATGTGTTATATTTGACCTTGGGAAAATGCGTGAGGTGAAATGCAAGAGACAGTTGGGGAAGTATTTGGAGGGATCAACAGACATTTGGTTTCCTTGAAGATATACCCGGAGAGTATAATTCCTATGCATAATCAATCCTGTGAGACCGTTTCTGTGGGTTGAATTGTTCTCTGGAAAGAGATGTTCAAGCTCTAACCCCTGACACATGTGAATGTGAACTTGTTTAGAAATAAATGTCTTTGCAGATGCAGCCAGTTAAGATGAGGTCATACTAGAGTAGGTTGGACCCTAAATCCAGTGTGGTTGGTGTCCTTAGAAGAAGAGAGAAAATATACAGACATGGTGAGAGGTCACAGGAGGGTAGAGGCAGAGACTGGAGTGTCATGTGCAAAGCCTTGATTTGCCTCATCTGGCTTCCAAAACTGTGGGACAGTAAGTGGTTATTGTTTTAAGCCATCTAATCTCTGGTCATTTGTTGCAGCAGCTCAAAGAAACTGATACAAATATCAACTGTCAAATATAAACTATAAACTTGACCTGCTCGATCCCAGTTAACTGAAAAGAGCCCTCACCGTCACCTCACTGTGAGCTCTGACAGCTGGTGTCAAAATGGAAAGAGCCTCTGGGCATGCTGAAATTACAGTTTCATGCCCTCAGTACACTGACCTCCTGAATAATCCTTTTCAAAAGAAATTCATTCACTTTTTGATTCATTCATTTGACAAATATTTGCTGAATGCATACTTTATACTAGCACTGTTCTAAGCACTGAAAATAAATCAGCAAACAAGGAAGAAGGAATATTCCTCTGGGATGAGGTTTACATCACAGAGGTAGTTGATGAAGAATTTTGATATTTAGGAATCATCAAATTGATAGCTCAAGTTCTTTGGCCAGTTTATTTTTTGTTCAATTATGATACGGAACATTAATCAGATAATTTGACAAATGTTATGATACTTTATGAAAAGGTTTGATCTACCTGTGTAGAGTGGAATAGATGTCCACTGATTCTGGGGAAAAAAAGGCAGGAAAACTCTAAAAAGCATTGAAAGCATCATATCACAGAAGAAGAATATTCAGGAAGTATCCTGTGAATGCTTTCTCAGAATTTCCCCTGCTCTTTCCCAAAAGATTGAAAATTGTTTAACAGGGTTGACAGAGAATGAAATGGTTATATGGCATCATCAACTTAATGGACATGAGTTTGAGCAAGCCCCAGGAGAGCATGAAGGACAGGAAAGCCTAGTGTGCTGCAGTCCCTGGTGTCTCAAAGAGTCAGATACAACTCAGCAACTGAACAACCAACAACAATGCTCTTTCTGGCCAAACACCTGTCAAATTCCCTATTTTCACTTGATCTTAATTGGAAGCAAGAATTAATACACTTAATTAATTGCACATCTTCTCTCCTTAATTCCTCTGTTGCTTGTTTCTCCACTAGATAACCTGCCAATAGAATTTTGAATTGGATCACCTCCTCTGAGGCCCCTTCAGTCCTGGCCTGGCCTGTCTTAGCAAAGCCCATCTTGGCCTAGGAAATGGCAGCTGAAGGACAGAAGCCCCAGAAGGAAAGCCCTGCCATACACTGACCTGGGGACCTAGAGGCCCCTGGATGTGCTGCTATGCATTCTTTCATTTTTGCTTTTGAAGATAAGAATGCTAAAGCTGAATGTCTGCAAGAAGATGAAAATCTCACCTAAAGCCACACATCTGGTGTGAAGGAGATAATGGTTGAAGTCTAGATTTGCTGGCCCTGACATCTGTTCTTTCATTTCTAAAACATAAAAGTAAGTGGACCAATCTCTGGAGCAACAAGAAGGGTTGTCCCTCCACAGTCAAACACTAGGGACAGAACCCCCTGAAACATAGAGAACAGCATCAGGCCAAGTCGAGGAGACGAGTTCACAACCAAGAAGGTACAGCTGGGCAACCGCTGGAATTTGAGTAAGATCACCAAACATTTCTCAGTAGAAGGCGTGTGGATCTTTTTGAGTTCATAGCTTTCATGACTCTTAATACAACCACAATTCTGGAGACCTCATTGTCTATTGTAGTTCTATGCTTTTTTTTTTTTTTTAATTGTAGCTGACTTACAATATTATATTAGTCTCAGGTGTGCAACATAGTGATCTGATATTTTTATAGGCTATGTGCTAGAAAATAATTATAAAATATTGGCTGCTATCACACCCTATGCTGTATATATTACATCCTTAACTTATCTATTTTATACCTAGCTGTTTGTACCTCTTAATCCCCTTTACCTCGTTCGTCCTCCCCACACACCTCTGCTCTCTGGATACCACTAATCCATTCCCTGTATCTGTGAGTCTGTTCCTATTTCATTATATTTGTTTGCTTTATATTTAGATTCCACATATGAATGAAACCATATGTTTGTCTTTCTCGTCTGACTTACTTCACTGAGCACAATACCCTCCAGGTCCATCCATGTTGTTGCCAATCACAGAATTCCAATGTTTTATATTCTCCTGTATCTTGTACTAGCTGCTAGGCTGTATTACTTGCTTGGAAAGGCAAGCCTGTATCTAATAAAAGGACAAGTTAACCTTTTACTTTCACTTTTGGGCATTTGGGCCACAGTGAAAACAATGAAGAGCATTTTGAACAGTAAAACCCTTCAGAGCTGCACATGTATTTATTCTAGGCTGAGTCATTATCTCAGGAGGGCAGCATGAAAACCATTGCTGCTGAAGCGGTGAGTCCTTAGGGTTGCATTCATATTAAATCCAAGCAGTTAAGGGTAGACTGCCTCTCTTGGTTTGTGCCACCAATGCCTTTTAAAGCCCTTGGCACCTAGAGGAGGCTTAGCAAATACTCATGATGTTCCTAATCACTACTGGTTCTTTATCCATCAGAAATAGGTCACTAAGGCTGCAAATATGTGAAAGAAAGAGACCTGGTGGACAAGTCTTTAACACTCTTATAGTCTTCAACTTGTTAAGTTTTTCATCATTCTTATTTATAACAATTATTAGGGATACAAGTGAGGGTCAAATGTTTGAGTGTCTGCTACTTATTAATGTCTTGTTAGAGATCACATTTGCTCCCAAAAGTAGTTAACATATATACACCCTTAGCAGTTCTCCTTCAGTTTCCTTCAGGTCTCCCATCAGCTGGTTGAAACACCAGGCTGCTGATCAGTAGCACAGATAGGTCAGTGAAAGCTCCCGTGGCTTCTCCTCCAAAAACTTAGAGGTTGAACTCCCACAGCCGAGGAGAAGCTGAGATAACATGGACTGAGCAGGCTCAGTGGCTTCTCTGTGAAAACACTGATGCTCATAAACAAGACAAGGACAGTGATAATGGTCACTTTTACTCAGTCTCATTTGCATGAAATAAATCCTGGCAAAGTTTATGACAGTTTCTGGCAGGCACTGGGAAATGCACCTTTGCAATTGCTCTTTGGTTAATTAAAATTATTCCTTCATCTTCTCTAAACAGCTTCAAGGGGTCACTTAGGGGAGCAGAGGGACCAGTCTAGTTCCATTTCACGTAGGATTGTTCTGACTTCCATTAGGCCATGTGGATACTGTATGCTAACCATCCCTAGGGATGTACAAAATTGAGGAAGAAAAATACATGGAGAAAGTAGTTTAGGAAATGAGATTTATGGTTTTAAATCCACACACTATTCAAATTATAAAAGACAAAACACATATGAAACTAATTAATGTTAACCCATTTCAAAAGCAGGCCTGTATTAATAAGTGCCAGGAACATCACACACTTCCTTTGGTTTCATAGTACAATGAGATATTAGGGCTGACAGAACCTCGGAAGGTTGTTTAGCACAGAACATCTCAAGATTATTAGAAGGATAACGTGTGATCAAAACTCCATATGTGTGGAGGCTGCATTAATTTCAACTGAGGCAAGTTGTGAAGAACCATTTGCTAATCAAAAGATAGAAATTTGACATTAATAAGAATAAAATTGATTTTATTTGTAAGAATGAGATTTTACTTATAATTTTGCTGCTTATTATTTAGTGGCTTATCATTTTTGAGCAAAACGGTAAGTTAAGTTATAGTTAGCATTCAAATATTTTCAAAAATTGTAGGCTGCCTTTGATGAGAGTTTTTAAATTATGACTCTTAGGGTTGATAAACAACAAGTTCCTACCATATACCATAGGGAACTACATTTAATATGCTATGATAAACCATGATGGAAAAGAATACAAAAAATTATGTGTATATATATATACACACACATATGTATAAGTGAATCACTTTTCTGTACAGCAGAAACTAACACAACATTATAAGTCAACTTCAATAACACTTAAAAAGAACAATGACTCATTATTCATCAGTTGCTCCAGACACACTGAGCGCCCTCCATGTGCCAGATGATCCACTGGGAGAAAGTCACTTTGTTGTTGTTGAAGCCGATCACTGTTTTTTTGTTGTTGTGTAAATTAGAGGATAATTACTTTACAATATTGTGATGGTTTTTGCCACATGTCAACATTAGGTAAAATGTGTCTCCTCTCTCTTGAATTCCCTCCTTCCACCTCTCTCCTCTTTTTACCACTTCAGGTTGTCACAGAGCCTTGGCTTTAGGTTCCCTGCATCATACATTGAACCCCCACTGGCTATCTGTTTTACATAGGGCAATGTATGTGTTTCAATGCTATTCTCTCAAATCATCCCACCCTCTCTTTTCCCAACTGTGTCCAAAAGTCTGTTCTTTATGTTTGTATCTCCTTTTTTTTATAAATTTATTTATTTTAATTGGAGGTTAATTACTTGACAATATTGTATTGGTTTTGCCACACGTCAACATGTATCTGCCACAGGTATACATGTGTTCCCCATCCTGAACCCCTCTCCCTCTTCCCTCCCCATACCATCCCTCTGGGTCGTCCCATTGCACCAGCCCCAAGCATCTGTGTCTCCTTTGATGCCCTGCATGTAGGATCATATGTATGCGTTAATATGCAATATTAATCTTTCTCTTTCTGACTTCTCTCACTCTGTATAATAAGCTCTAGGTTCATCCATCTCATTAAGACTGACTCAAATGTGTTCCTTTTTATAGCTGAGTAATAGTCCATGTGTATATATACCACAGCTTCCTTATCCATTCATCTGCTGATGGACATCTAGGTTGCTTCCATGTCCTAGCTATTGTAAATAGTGCTGCAGCGAACACTGTCATTTTCAATTCTTGTTTCCTGTGAGTATATGCTCAGCCGTGGCATTGCTGGATCGTATGATAGCTTTATTCCTAGTTTTTTTTTTTTTTTTTTTTTTTAAGGATTCTCCGTACTGTTTTCCATCGTGGCTCATTCAATTTGCATTCCCACCAACAGTGTAAGAGAGTTCCCTTTTCTCCACACTCTCTCCAGCATTTATANCCAAGAGTGGGATTGCTGGATTGTATGATAGCTTTATTCCTTGTTTTTTTTTTTTTTTTTTTTTTTTAAGGATTCTCCGTACTGTTTTCCATCGTGGCTCATTCAATTTGCATTCCCACCAACAGTGTAAGAGAGTTCCCTTTTCTCCACACTCTCTCCAGCATTTATAGTCTGTAGGCTTTTTGATGCTGACCATTGTGATTGGTGTGAAATAATACCTCATGGCAGTTTTGATTTGCATTTCTCTAATAATGAGCAATGTTGAGCATCTGTCAGGTGTTTTTTAGCTATTTTTGTGTCTTCTTTGGAGAAATGTCTGTCTAGGTCTTCTGTCCACTTTTTTATTGGTGTTGAGCTGCATAAGCAACTTGTATATTTTGGAGATTAATTCTTTGTCAGTTGTTTAGTTTGCTATTAATTTCTCCCATTCTGAAGGCTGTCTTTTCCACTTGCTTATAGTTTCCTTTGTTGTGCAAAAGCTTTTAAGTTTAATTAGATCCCATTTGTTTATTTTTGTTTTTATTTTTGGAACTGGAGGAATCAATGACTTCAGACTGTACTGCAAAGCTACAGTCATCAAGGCAGTATAGCTGTGGCACAAAAACTGAAATACAGACCAATGGGGCAAGATAGAAAGCACAGAGGTAAATCCAGAGGCCTGTGGGCGCCTTATCTTTGACAGAGGGAAAAATATACAATGAAGAAAAGACAGTCTCTTCAGCAGGTGGTACTGGGAAAACTGGTCAACTATGTGTAAAAGGATAAGATTCGACTACTTCCTAACATCAAGCAAATAAACAAACAAATGAAAAACTTAAAATGGATTAAAAACCTAAATGTAAGACCAGAAACTACAAAACTCTTAGAGGAAAACATAGGCAGAACACTCTCTGACACAAATCAAAGCAAGATCTTCTATGACTCACCTCTGAAGCTTTTAGTCCAATTGTTGCAACTCTTGAAAAATAGGCCAAGGTCCTAAGGCAGCAGGAGTCTCCATGGGCCAGCTTTTTTTTTTTTTTTTTTTTTTTTGAGAGCATCAATCCTATTTTATTTTATATATATGTGTGTGTGTGTGTGTGTGTGTGTATGATTTTTACCCAACATACATACCACATGCACAGCCACAAGCATATATATGTATACCTACATACCAAAACTTGAAGTAAATACCTATATATATTCAGGCCTTTATCTCTGAGAAGACTAAAAAAAAATTTAGACTTTTAAGTATTTTTTAAAAATTTACAACAAATACATCCATTTTAAAACAGCAACAAATATACTGTTAAACAACTGGTTTTCTTTGGCTCAAACTGGAAAAGGACATATATTTTTTATCCAAACAGAGATTCAGTTCAGTTTAGTTCAGTTGCTCAGTCATGCCTGACTCTGCAACCCCGTGGACTGTAGCTCGCCAGGCCTCCCTGTCCATCACCAACTCCCGGAGTTTACCCAAACTCATGTCCATTGAGTCGGTGATGCCATCCAACCATCTCATCCTCTGTCGTCCCCTTCTCCTCCTGAGCGACTGAACTGAACTGAATTACTTTACAATATTGTGGTGGTTTTTGCCATACATTCACATGAATCAGCCATGGGTGTACATGTATCCCCCATCCTGAACCCCCCTCCCACCTCTCTCCCCATCCCATTCCTCAGGGTTTCAAAACAGCAAAAGAGACATATATGTAAAGAACAGGCTTTAGGACTCTGTGGGAGAAGGGGAGGGTTGGATGATTTGAGAGAATAGCATTGAAACATGTATATTACCATATGTGAAATAGATCTCCAGTCTAGGTTCTACGCATGAGACAGGACGCTCAGGGTCAGTGCATGGGCCAGCTCTTAACCCAACATTGTGAACCTAAGAAGGAAATAGGATCTGATCACCATAGAACCCAATCAAACTGTTTTCCTTACTTGTTTAGTGTAAAAGGAGAATTTCAGAATTTAAAACTTTTAACTTTGTTTTATACAGCTGAAACTTCTTATTAATGTCTGAGATGTGTTTGGGTCCTGAATACATGCTTCACACATTTTAAAAAAGGATCCGTTTCATTACTCTTAAAAGGACGCCATAATGTATCCCTAAGTCTCACTTTCTCAATTTTATACAAAGAAGTATGGGTGGCCCTTATGTACTTTGGGAACTAATCGTTGACTGTGGAAAGAAAGAGGCCATGAAAAATTCCTGACTTCTAACTTTAGCTCCAAGCTCCAGAATCCTTACATTATTAACTATCTCATGCCACTTCCTCCACGTCCTCAATACCCCCAACATACTTATTTTTCCCTTTGTTTTTAGATGCCACATTTATAAAACCAATATATTTCTTGATAAACACATTCTGAGGTTGTTTCATTTTAATTTAATTAATGGTATTGTACAACAAGTAGAGTGACCATATAATTTATTTTCCAAACCAGGACACTTTGAGATTTAAAAGGGGAGCTGGTAATAATCACTCTGAGATAAAAGGCAAACCTGGGGTTATCTTAGCCAGATTGACACTTATGATCATGTTAAATATAAACTCAAAGCTTTTTCTTAATTCAGTCTCTAAGTTTTTTCAGATCTTTCTATAATTCAGGTTATGAGTAGTGAAGTTTATTACAAGTATGCTCCAATAGGTTACCATATGCAAAAATATGCCCATTTGTTTTTCTTTTTAATTTATTGGACTGTAGTTGATTTACAATGTTGCATTCATTGCAGGTGTACAGCAAAATTCTGCATGTACATATGAGTGTGCTCAGTCGCTTCAGTCATGTCTGACTCTTTGCAACCTCGTGGACTCTAGCCCTCCAGGCTCCTCTGTCCTTGGGATTCTCCAGGCAAGAATACTAGAGTAGGTTGCCATGCTCTCCTCCAGGGGATCTTCCTAACCCAGATATCAAAGCCATGTCTCCTGTATCTCCTGAATTACAGGTGGATTCTTTAGTGCCGAGTCACCAGGGAAGCTCATATATATCTGTATGTATATATATATGTCTATGTATCTATATCATATATTTTAAGATTCTTTTCCCATATAGGCTACCACGTAGTAATGAGTGGAGTTCCCTGTGCTTTTTAGTAGGTCCTTATTTTTATTTTTTTAAGTCGCTCAGTCGAGTCTGACTCTTTGTGTCCCCATGGACTGTAGCCTGTCAGGCTCCTCTGTCCATGGAATTCTCCAGGCAAGAATACTGGAATGGGTAGCTCTTCCCTTCTCCAGGGGATTTTCCCAACTCAGGAATCAAACCCAGGTCTCCTGCATTGCAGTCGGATTCTTTACCATCTTAGTCACCAGGGAAGCCTGTATTTTATATATAGTAGTGTGTGTGTGTCAATCCAAATTTTCTAATTTATCCCCCCCCAACCCCTCCTTACCCCTTGGGTAACCATGAGTTTATTTTCTTCATCTGTCACTCCTGTTTTGTAAATTCAGTCATTTGTACTTTTTTTTTTTTTTTTTTTAGATTCCATATATGAATGAAAATCTCTAGGTTTATCTGTGTTGTTTAAGGGGCATTATTCTTTTTTAGGACTGAGTAATTGCTTTTTGAAGTCAACATTCTGCTTATTGCTACTGTATTTGGGATTCTTTTGTCTATTTTTATAATTGCTTATATTAGTACTTCCAGGCCTGCAAATTGACTGTTAATATCCTTTATGCTTTGGTCATTTTTCTGATGGATTTTTCTTTCTTTGCTGATTTGTAAGAATTCCTATGTGGTCTAGATGTGACTATTTTGCAAATTTAATATTTTATAAATATCTTTTATTTGGTGCCTTCTTACAAGTTTGTCTCCAGTGTTCCTGGTTAAATACAAATTTATATGCTGATGTAGTCCTGTCTATTCATTTTCCTTTTATGTTTTGTGGCTTTGAAATTCTATGGAGAATCTCCTTAGTCTCAAGGTCACAATAATGTTTTTTTCTCAATGTTTGTGTGTTTTCTATCTCTACTTTTCACATTTAGGTCTTTGTTACATTTGGGGTTTATTTTCTGATTCTAGAAATAGAATGTTTTAACTCAGTTCCACTTCAAAAATGAAAGTGGTCTATTTTTGAAGTGCTGTGAGTTAGCAATCCAACTTTGATCTTCAAATGTAGTGACTCAGATTTTTCATTTCTAAACATCTTTCCTTTCACCATAGATTTGGGTGGTCATCTCTAGCATACAACACATTTGCGGATTATTGGATCTATTCTTTGTCCCTATTTGTCAAATTGTATTCCAAAACACTGTTTTCATTGTGATTGTTTTGAAACATATTATCTGGTAGAGTTTGCCTCCATCCACTCTCTTTTTCTCTAATATTTCTTAACTATTGAAAACATTGTTTAATCAATTTGCCAACTTCCCTCCCCTAAAAAAAAAAAAAAACCTGCTACTGAGAATTGCACTGATAGAAACAAGATAGTTTTAAAATTAACTCATCTAAGATTGACCACAACAAAAAGAATGAGTGGTGACCTTTGGAAATTCCTCCCTCCATGAAAGCAATAAAAATGATGGGGGAAAAGAAAGATGGTTAGATTCAACCTTTTCAGAGCTCTAGAAATTAGCCAGAGGCTGGAAGCAATCTGTGGAAGCATTTATTCAAGAAAAACAACTGTGTCTTGGTAAGAAAAGCAAGTTGGATTATGCCCTGCCCTACTGCCTCTCTCCTTTTGCCAGCTCCATGGGAATCTTGAAAACCAATGCTCTGCAAGCACAATGGAAATCAGTAGCTTGGCAACCACTAGAGGAGGCAGACTGAGAGTGGGGTGCCTTCAAAGACCCGTATTCAGAGAATTCATCACATACATATAACCCCCAATAGTATGAATAGATGATTTCTCCTCAGAAGCATGGAGGCCAGAAAACACCCGGATGACAAATTAACATTGGGACAACTCACTCACTCAATCAGAGGACTCTTGTGTCTGTCTGTCTGTCTGTCTGTCTGTCTATCTGTCTTTGTCTCTCATCTTTGTAGTTTTTCTTGATAATGATTTTGTACATTGTTTCAGTTTTCCTTGAACCTTATTTTCGTCACAGTTATAAATGTTGATTTTTATTTATTTTTTTAACACCAAAAACATTTTGTATGGGATATAGCCGATTAACAATGTTGTGATAGTTTCAGGTGAACTGTGAAGGGACTCAGCCATATGCAATTATGAATTGTACCTCTATAGCTTTGTATAATGTTTTCCGGGTATAAATTTCTAGTTGGTGTGGAAAGCACTGCTGTGTTTTGCTTATTGATTATCTCTCTGGCCATCTGGCTGAATTTCATAACAGTAGTAGTGACTCATGAATTAATGAAACATTGAGACTCACCCCTCTAAGATTTCTATTGAAACGATCATGTGATCTCCAGTCAGTTGAGTCACTCAGTCCTATCCTCCTCTTTGCGACTCCATGGACTGCAGTGTGCCAGCCTCCCTGCCCATCACAAATTCCCAGAGTGTGCTCAAACTCATGTCCATTGAGTCGGTGATGCCATCCAATCATCTCATCCTCTGTCATCCCCTTCTCCTCCCACCTTCAATCTTTCCCAACATCATGGTCTTTTCCAATGAGTCAGTTCATCACATCAGGTGACCAAAGTATTGGAGCTTCCACTTCAGCACCAGTCCTTCAAATGAATATGCGGGACTGATCTCCTTCAGAATGGACCGGTTGGATCTCCTTGCAGTCCAAGGGACTCTCAAGAGTCTTCTCCAGAACCACAGTTCAAAAGCATCAATTCTTCAGTGCTCAGCTTTCTTTATAATCCAACTCTCACATCCATACGTGATTACTGGAAAAACCATACCTCTGACTAGATGGACTTTTGTCAGCAAAGTAATGTCTCTGCTTTTTAATGTGCTGTCTAAATTGATCATAACTTTTCTTTCAAGGAGCAAACATCTTTTAATTTCATGTGATCTCCAAATAATGTTAATTTCATCTCTTCCCTTCTAATATATATATGCATTTCTGTTTCTTTTCTTATTGGGTCCACCCATTCAGCCTCCATTTTATCATTCATGGCCTCTTAATGGTAGAGTTTAAACACTCAGGTCATTCATATCTCTTCTAGAGACTCTTAGTTCTGTATTTAATAATTCTCAGGATGGAAGAGTCCAGGATACAAGCTGCAAGCAGTGATGGCTGGACCACTGGGCTTGAGTTGGAGGTTCCTGGAAGAATGTAATATGAGGACTCATTTGAAGTCATGAGTAAACAGGCAGCCATTCTGTCAACCAAGGTCCCATTTATGGTACAGTGACGCTTGGTGCCTGAAGAATGTGACTTGTTGCCTTCCATCATATGAGTACATACTGTTCAAGGTGAAAACTTGTTTTCAGTGTGAAAACTAGATAGATAGAGTGATCACTTACAGACAGTGGTGAGATTTTACCTGGCAGAGTCATGGTTCCTTGGGAATAGACATCTGTGCTTGGATAACATTGGATGTGCAGATGCAGGCTGTCATTGCTTAAACAGTCCATATTCCCCTGGTTCCTCTCCCTTGTCTCCCCTCCCAGGAGGTTTAGAGAGAAATATTTTCCCTGTCAGCTCTGAAGAGAACCCTGTCCACTAGCTGATGAGACTGGGGCAGGATGCGCAGGACAATTTGGGGCAAACTGAGAATGTTCTATTATGATGCAACCGCTTCCTATTTGTCTGCCTCTCTTGCTGTGGAGTTCCTAACGATGTGGTTAAAGCAGTGGGCCCCAGTATATATGGAGTGATGAGAATGAATGCCCCCTTTGGAAGCCTACCAGAAGGACCTGCCACGTTTCTCAGCAGGGGGGACTTCGATCTATAACCCATGGAGTTGAAAAACAATGAAAATGAGAAAGGGACTTCATGCCAAATAAAAGAGGCCTCCAAAAGCTTCCCTGGGGGTCCCATGGCTAAGACTCCACATTCCTCATCCAGGAGGTCTGGGTTCAATCCCTGGTCGGGGAACTAGATTCCACATGCTGCAACTGAGTTCGTGTGTTCCAACTACAGATTCCATATGCTTCTATTAATACCCAATGCAGCCACATAAATAAATACATTAGAATTAAAACTAAAAGATGCCTCCATATGCCTCTGATTTTATCTCAGGTGCATAGCCATGTTCAGAAAGCCCAAAGACCAATTTCTAATTCTCATCCTTACATTTGTGTAGCTTTTGACATTTTGTTGGAAGTAACATTTTGTGACTATGAATATCCAGATGTTAACTTTCCAGAATGACTGAAGACTGAGGTTTTCCCCATGCATATGAGACAATCACCCAGTGAATTCACATGTACAGCTTAGCAGAGTTCATGTTCAGACCATTGTGCTGCTGGTCTCGGAACTCTATTTACCATCATGGGCAAGAAGTTATCTAGACCCTCTATCTGTCTATTTAAAAGTGCAAAGAGATCTAGCAGTTACTGAGATTTTCATGTGGTAAGCACTGTGTCAAGTGCTTTGTATACGTTTTCACAGTTAACTACACTGGCGTTTTGTGAGGTGCTTACTGTTACTCACAATCTATAGATGAAGTAACCGAGTTTCCAAGATGATGGTTAATTGCTCCAGAGGACTGAGCTACGTTGGACAAATACTGATAAAGACATGCAGGATGTTATTTTCTTTTTCTTTCTTTTTCCCTATGCAATTTCCACTGAACAGTTTTGTAATATGTCTGAAATACAGCATTTAAATAAATACTAGCCTAATGTAGTCTTACCTTGTAAAGAAGAGAAAAGGGCAAATGACAGAGCTTAGCCGTTGGTCACAAAGCTATTTACCCCATGCTGCCTCTTTACATAGTAGACAGGCTCTGAATGGCTTTATCTCTCACACCTGATTTTCTTTTCCCCGTGGATCCACAGATATTGCAGAAGACAATTATAGAGATTCCAAAAGCTGTACAGTGAGGGAATAAACCAAACTGTCCTTCAGTGATGACAGAAGATCTACCATAAGTTAAAGATCAGAAACACAGAAATATTTGTCAGCCTTTCTAAGTACAGCATAGAGTTTGGCAACTGATCCAAGTTGGACCCAGATCCAACTACAAATCAAACCATATGGTTTTCTTAATTAGAAACCTCAACTAGAAGCAATACTCCTGATGGAGTGCTGGACAGCAGGGACACTGAAGAAGAGAGGGAGAGAGGGAGGGAGGGGGAGAGGGAGGAAAAGGGAGGAAAAAGGAATGGAGGGAGGGCGGAGGAAAGAAAGAAGCAAGGAAGGAAAAATGAAGAGGGGAGGAAGGGATTGGGGGGCGGGGGGTGGTAGCAAGGAAGAGAGGGAGCAGTCCTGATAATCATCTAGGTTAGCATTTTTAACATGGTACTTAGTTTATTTCCAAGCTTAGAGCAGTTTGTTTTAAAAAGTAAACAGTCTCCCCAAATACCCCAGAATTGTGAGGATTTCATGTCTACTGAGTTATGCAACAAGTACTGTCATAGCACCATCTTTGTGCCAGGTATAATTCTAAGCATCAGTGGAACAAAAAAGAAAGAAAAAAAAAAGCATATATTCCTGCCATCGTGGAGATATTGTCTATTGAAAATTTTAAATGAAATATCAAGATTCCAGTAGTGGATAAATGGAAACGATCCCTTGACATATGAAAGACAACCCAATATATATTTATAAATTCCTTGGCCAATAATCAAAGATTTTTAAGATTAAAATCACATTGTGATAGAAAAGTTACAATGAACCACAGTCACTCCAATGTTGATGAGTGTGTGCAGAACTTGGTGTACACTGAGGACACCTCCAGTCCAACAGAATAACAAGAATCAAGAGATCTGTGATGGTTTCCCCCTCTCTGTGGCCAGAGGGTTCCATCATATGGATCTTCCCTAAGGGAAGATGGTGACTGCAGCCATGAAATTAACAGGCGCTTACTCCTTGGAAGAAAAGTTTTGACCAACCTAGATAGTAAATTGAAAAGCAGAGATATTACTTTGCCAACAAAGGTCCATCTAGTCAAGGCTATGGTTTTTCCAGTGGTCATGTATGGATGTGAGAGTTGGACTGTCAAGAAAGCTGAGCACCAAAGAATTGATGCTTTTGAACTGTGGTGTTGGAGAAGACTCTTGAGAGTCCCTTGGACTACAAGGAGATCCAATCAGTCCATTCTCAAGGAGATCAGTCCTGGTGTTCATTGGAAGGACTGACGCTGAAGCTGAAACTCCAATACTTTGACCACCTCATGCAAAGAGTTGACTCATTGGAAAAGACCCTGATGCTGGGAGGGATTGAGGGCAGGAGGAGAAGGGGATGACAGAGGATGAGATGGCTGGATGGCATCACCAACTCGATGGACATGAGTTTGAGTGAACTCTGGGAGTTGGTGATGGACAGGGAGGCCTAGAATGCTGTGATTCATAGGGTCGGAAAGAGTCGGACATGACCGAGAGACTGAACTGAACTAAACTGAAGGGACAATTTAACAAAAGCAAAAATCTACTCAATTGCATTCACTACAGTGTTGCCTAAAACAACACAAAATTACCCATCCGTAATTTGCTAATTTTTTATATGAAAAGAATGTTTTCTATGTAGAAATGGAAACTTTTCTGTGTGTTTTTAAATTTTAAAAAGGCAAAGTACAGAATACCATTTTTCTTATTGTGGCAACTATTCAATATATGAAAGAAATCTGTCTAGACAAAGACCAGGATAAAATAATGGAAAAAGAAATTATTGGTTACATGTCTGTCTTGAGATAAGAAAATATTTAGTTTTTCTGAACATTATTTAGGCTTATTGCATCACCTTTCCCATACATAAAATAAATAGATGCACGAACAGATAAAGGAAATGGAATTTACCATAGGCTGAGCAAGGGATTAAAAAAAAATTAATCAGAGATGAGTGAAGAACAAATGAAATCAGTCATCAGGCTTGAAAATATAATACAGATGGTTCCCCGGTTGAAAATAGGAGTCCTCTAAAATTAACCATGAGCCCACCTGGTGGGATTTGGAAAAATTCAGTCAGCATCCTGCATGTGAGAGCAACCCAACCCTCAGTATGGAAATTGAAAAATGCCTAATCAAACTTCTTTCTATTAAATATCTAGTGTTCTGATAAAATTGCCCAGTCACTGTTAAGGATACACAAATTGCAATATCTGTGATGTAGATAAAGCCTCGTGATACAACACATATCTGAATGTTATTCTCCAGATTCAGAAAGAGGCGGCTTGCCTGTGATGGTCTGGAGAAAACAACAGGAAACACTGTCTACCTCACCTTCTTTCCTGCCTCCAACCCTCCCATCCCCTTCGTTCCCTACCACTGCCCACCCCCAATGAAATCTAAGCCATGTGCCTTTTTTCAACATCTGCTTCCTTTCTTTTCTTTCATGGAAAACGCGCATGAATAGTCAGACCGCGCTGCTGCTGTTAATTGTAAAAATCATTAGTAAACTTCCAGGTGCTGTTTACTATATAAGCATTGTAATTTTCTATCCTAAAATCAGCAACTCCCCCGCCTCATTGTCTGCCCTGGGGCCTGAGCACTGTGCAGTTTGAGGTTGTCAAAGGCAGTTGCAGCCCCATTTGCTGGGACTGAAAGAGAGCGACCCACACCTGCAGCGTTTGAGGCAATAATTCCTAATATTAACCAGACCTCATGAGGAGCAGGCCCTTTTCCAGCATCCTCACAATTCCACACGTTGCAATCCCTGGGAAATCACTGAACGCCACTGTGATTGACTGACATCCACCCCCAGCTCTTTCTTCCCCTTTCTGCCCCTGCTGCACCCCACTTCCCAAGGATTTTGGCGAGAAACCTATGAAGAAGATCAGGCCGAACTGGACCCCAGTGAGATCTACCCAGTGAGCTGAGGTGCCTGCATTTTGCTACTGCAAAGGAGTACAGAGCATCCTGGAGAATCTACTGAGAGAAGATCGGAGCACAAAGAGGAAGTAACTTGCCCAAAGCCACACAAACACTGCCTAATGCTTCTGTTACACAAAACAGATTACAACTTCCATCTGTTTCCTTGAAGGCACCTGTGGTTTTCCTGAAAAAATTCAAGATAAAAGGAAACAAAGCAGGCGTTTACATCTTTCCCAGGTAATAACACTGCAGCCTGGAATGCACCTGCTGCTCTTTCCTCGGGCCTCACAATTCCTGTTCTGCCGCTCCAGGCAGGATCTCAGCCAGCCTTCTGGGATCACTATAGGAGCTGCCCACTACTGGCAGGCTTAGCTAGCTGCTTCTTTGCTGGTAGTCTGCTGCACTTTGTAAATTTACAACCATAGCCACTATTCTATGGCACTGTGTCATCTCTTTGCATACCCCTGTCTCAGTGGTTTCAGAAGTGCCTCTACTGAAAGGAGTTCCACTTCCTTTTTTATATTCTTAGACTATTACATACCTGAATTAATAAACAAACTATATTGATGGAGCTTTCCTAATACCCAACACTTTTTTAATAAACGT
Source organism: Neotragus moschatus (assembly GCA_006410615.1). Classification (NCBI taxonomy): domain Eukaryota; kingdom Metazoa; phylum Chordata; class Mammalia; order Artiodactyla; family Bovidae; genus Neotragus; species Neotragus moschatus. The sequence goes on along the minus strand of SJYA01001692.1, from coordinate 2,669 downwards.
TAACACTAGGAAGTTCTTAGCAACCCTGTAATTTGACTTCAAATTTAATTTCCTTATCTGAGGACCAAAAGCACTTAGGGACTATGCTGAACGATATCCCAAATTGGCATCATTGCCACCCCTTTCTACAGTTTTCTCTGTCTTAGAGAAGAATCCTAGAATGCATTTCCAGACCTCCTTTCCCATCAGTTTTCAGGTGCTGGTGCCAGTGAGAGAGGAAAAAGCGGTATTCTCCAGGAGCAGCGGCAGATAGAAGCATAGCCCGCCTCTTAGCTGAAAGTATGGTAGAAAGTGGTTGTGACTGTCTCAGCAGCTTTCAAGCAGTCTCTTGCACATCTCTTGTGTTAGTGTTGTCAGCTGAGAACTTTGGCAATGGCTTCCCTGTCTTTGTCCCCTTATCCCTTCCATATGTTTCATCAGTTTTTAATTGCTTGTGTTGAAGCCTTCCTATCAGAAAAGAGTCAAGAGTCATCTTCTCAATAAGTGATGTCAGGTCAATGGGACACTCATGGTTGGGGGAGAGTGAAAATGAATCCTGACCCCTACTTTGCGCTATACATACAATTCAAATCCAGATGACTGTAGACCCAAATGTGAAAGAGTAAACCCATAAAGGTTTAAAAGAAAACATACAAGAGCTTCTTCATAAACTCAGAGAAGCAAACTCTGTGTGTGTGTGTATGTGTGTATCACTCTTGAACTGAATTACCCTCTATACTGACCCCCTGAAATCTGCTTTATCATCCAAAATCTCTCCCCCACTTCCCATTAAAAAATATCCAGTGGCAATTTCACTGATTTCTGATGCACCCTCTCCACCTCTCCACTTTGCTCTAGCTGTTTGTCCTCAGCCCGTGTAGTTTCCGAATCCACTGAACACATCCCATTCCATATTGACTGCACGGCTCCTTTACGGTGACATTGTGGATTACTCCATCTTCCTGGATCTTCCTGTTTACTAGTTCCTGTTAATTTCAGACTTTCCAAGTACTCTTCCCTGCTGGCTGGTCCTCCCTTCTATTGAGATCTGCTCCTTCCTAAGCCTGAATGTTTGTGATCACTGGCTAGCTCCCCTTCATCCTCAGCTCACACCACTCAGATAACTTAAATCTTTGTTTCAAGCCCAGAATTTTCCCCAGAGCTTCACATTTCCATATTCACCTCTTTCCTAGATATTTGCATCTGCAGATCCAGACCCGAGAGCTGCCTAAGAAGAAAGAGATAAGACTGGCAACACCAGGAGTGCATTTCTACTTCCTGTGCCTGGCATAGAGGAGGTGGTCAATAAATGTGTGTTGAATGAGTGAAGGATGGAAAGAGTAGCGAAGGAAACTCAGGGACTCTCAGCTGTGTCTTTTTCTGGCCCGTGCTGTCCATCATTGTGATTCATCCAGCCACACGTAGGGACAAGTGCCATAAACCTGTTACTCAGTTTCAGAGAAGATTAAATTAGCTGGGAAACAGAAAACTGCCCTTTAGTCTATATATACTTTTTCAACCTTTCATTAGTTGGATGCATTTTTTTTTGCCTTTGTAACATAGCTCCTGGCTTCCAAAAAGCTATATTTCAGAGAATGTTCCTAAAGAGATCGAGGCTGCTCATAAAAGACCATCTCAGCTGCATCCCAGTGGCCAGAAGGGCCAAGCCCAGTCAGCTCTCACAAGCTGTTTCTTCATTTCTAATAACTTCTCCGTGAACAGTTGCTGTGAACCATTAGGTGGCTGCTCTGGATGGAAGCGGAGGATTTGCTGTATAATGTAATTTTTTACAGAGATTATTTAAGGCATGATTTCTGTTTATGGTCCCAGGATAAATTATAATCACCTTTGTTTACCTCCTATTCCTTTCTTAATTAACTGACAACCTATTAGCGTACATTTCTTTTTATCCCGGGCGTATTAATTATACATAATTTATATCATAAGCATTTATCTCATATCAGTGGGATGAATAAAACATTTACCTGCTTATCACTACTTGAGGTTAGCATTTTTATACAAAAAACTCACCTGAGACTTCCAATCAAATTATCAGATTTTTCATTTTCTGTGACATAATGATACCGTACTCGTCATTGCGATGTGTTATTCCACTCTAGGCTAAATAAACGTTTAGCAGAGTGCTCTGCCGGCAGCATTAATTACCAATAACGCATGCTTTGCTGCACAATGAGATTCAAATAATAAAAAAGTGAAATTTGCTAATATGAGAACTGGCTCCACATTGGGATTGGAATACCAACACTAGCCCTGGTGATGTTACAAAGCCTCTAGGTCCTTCAGTTTCCTTGCTCATCAGAACTAGAAGGGACCCTAGAAATCAAAAGGCACATCTTTTCTCATTTGAAAGATGAGGAGTCTTTGGCCAGAGAGGGCAAATGATTGGCACAACCAAACCCATCCTCAAACAAATGCCAAAGACTGGGACTATACAAATATGTAGACCCCACTTGAGGACCTTTTCCACTCACACAGGGATGCTCTTCTCTCTTACAGTTCAGTTCAGTCACTCAGTCGTGTTTGACTCTTTGCAACCCCATGAATTGCAGCATGCCAGGCCTCCCTGTCCATCAGCAACTGCTGGAGTTCACCCAAAATCTTGTCCATCAAGTTGATGATGCCATCCAGCCATCTCATCCTCTGTCGTCCCCTTCTCCTCCTGCCCCCAA
>SJYA01001691.1:2623513-2637798 GCA_006410615.1 Neotragus moschatus | reverse complement strand
AAAAACAAAAACAAAAAACTGGTGTGGGAGGCTCATGGATAAAATATTTACTTTTAATTCCACTAAAGTTATTAACTATACCATTTATATTTTGCTTGTTTCACAAGATTATTATTTCTTGTATTACCAAGTATATGATTGAGATTTCAACGGAAATGATGACTAGACTTGAAGCAGTTGATCAAATGTATAGCTCGATATATGATCAATTATTGTAATAGTGTTACTTTAGAAGACAATGGCAACCCACTCCAGTACTCTTGCCTGGAAAATCCCATGGACGAAGGAGCCTTGTCCATGGAGTCGCTAAGAGTCAGACACGACTGAAGCGACTTAGCAGCAGCAGCATGTGTAACCTTATCAAAGACTCCTGGGTGGACAATAGACTTCATGGCAGTTTCAGTAGAGATATAAAAGACAAAGTACCATTCAAGATTGCTGTTTTCCAAAGGGAGAAACCATATTGATTCCACAACTGTGCATAATCAGCAATGCCAAAACAAAGACTTATAAAAAGAAAACCTACCTTCCTAGGTTGGGAGTGTAGGAGAATTTGGTCCCCTGAGCAAAGCATGAGAAGGCAAAGAGAAACTTCTTCCTGCCTCATTTGGGGACCATCTTTCCCTGGTAGTCTTGGACAAGATCCACCCACATACATAAAAGATGAGGTCTTTTGTGTAGATGGGGTGCCTTTGAGCCCTCATGAGATTTAATCATATATGGCTTCCCTGGTGGCTCAAACAGTAAAGAATCTGCCTGCAATGCCGGAAACCTGGATTCGATGCCTGGGTCAAGAATATCCTGTGGAGAAGGGAATAGCAACCCACTCCGGTGTTCTTGCCTGGGAAATCCCATGGACAAAGGAACCTGNATGAGATTTAATCATATATGGCTTCCCTGGTGGCTCAAACAGTAAAGAATCTGCCTGCAATGCTGGAGACCTGGATTCGATGCCTGGGTCAGGAATATCCTGTGGAGAAGGGAATAGCAACCCACTCCAGTATTCTTGCCTGGGAAATCCCATGGACAAAGGAACCTGGCGAGCTACAGTCTGCGGGGTCACAAAGAGTCAGACACAAGTGAGCAACTAACCCTTCAGTTAACTTGAAGATAACCATAAGGCTCTGGATCTTTTGAACCATAAAAATGAATAAACTAGGTTTAATGCGANCCATGGACAAAGGAACCTGGCGAGCTACAGTCTGAGGGGTCACAAAGAGTCAGACACAAGTGAGCAACTAACCCTTCAGTTAACTTGAAGATAACCATAAGGCTCTGGATCTTTTGAACCATAAAAATGAATAAACTAGGTTTAATGCAAGACAATGAGTGAGAGGTCTATGACCAGGAGAGAGAAACCAAACATTCCAAAATGAATGACATTTTGATTAAAGTGAAAGGGAGTGTTGCTTGAAAATGTTATGAATCATGTTTTAGTCGGATGTGATAGAAACATTGTCACTGAAGCACATTACTGCATCCACTCCCCACCAGATCCTGTACTAAAAAGTTGTGTGGAGTGTACACCACAAGGTTACACAGGCACGGATAGCTTCCAAACTGGAGGAGAAATGTTTTTATTCTGCTGAGTTACCATCTCCTAAATTACAACTCAGTGCAACCTTGACCTAACTACAGTTGTTCATCAGAGGTTTGTATAGCCTTGTGTGCTGGAGAAGCAAGCAATACGAAGGTATCTTATTTGCAGGCTTCTAAGAAGGAAAGTTATAATCAACCTAGATAGTATATTCAAAAGCAGAGATATTACTTTGCCAACAAAGGTCTGTCTAGTCAAGGTTATGGTTTTTCCAGTGATCATGTATGGATGTGAGAGTTGGACTGTGAAGAAAGCTGAGTGCTGAAGAATTGATGCTTTTGAACTGTGGTGTTGGTGAAGACTCTTGAGAGTCCCTTGAACTGCAAGGAGATCCAACCAGTCCATTCTAAAGGAGATCAGTCCTGGGTGTTCATCGGAAGGACTCATGCTGAAGCTGAAACTCCAATACTTTGACCACCTCATGCAAAGAGTTGACTCATTGGAAAAGACCCTGATGCTGGGAGGGATTGGGGGCAGGAGAAGGGGATGACAGAGGATGAGATGGCTGGAGGGCATCATCTTCTCGATGGACATGAGCTTGAGTGAACTCTGGGAGTTGGTGATGGACAGAGAGGCCTGGCGTGCTGTGATTCATGGGGTCACAAAGAGTCAGACACTACTGAGCAACTGAACTGAAGCCGAACTGAACTGAGGAGTATGTGTTCAGTTGCTGTCATAGCCGACTTTTTGAGACCCTCAGACTATAGCCCTCCAGGCTCCTCTGTCCATGGGATTTCCCAGGCAAGAATACTAGAGTGGGATGCCACTTCCTGCTCTAGGGGATCTTCCTGACCCAGGAATTGAACCCAAGTCTCTGTATCTCCTGCACTGGCAGGTGGGTTCTTTACCATTGAGCCACCTGGGAAGCCCAGGCTTCTAGGCAGGGAGAGGTNAGTTGCTGTCATAGCCGACTTTTTGAGACCCTCAGACTATAGCCCTCCAGGCTCCTCTGTCCATGGGATTTCCCAGGCAAGAATACTGGATCGGGATGCCACTTCCTGCTCTAGGGGATCTTCCTGACCCAGGAATTGAACCCAAGTCTCTGTATCTCCTGCACTGGCAGGTGGGTTCTTTACCATTGAGCCACCTGGGAAGCCCAGGCTTCTAGGCAGGGAGAGGTTACACTAGGTCACAAATTTATTGGACAAAAACAGAGTTTCCAAGAAACCTAATATAACCTAGATCACTTCTGAGATTGGAGAAGAAAATGGCAACCCACTCTAGTATTCTTGCCTGGAGAATCCCATGGACAGAGAAGCTTGTTGGGCTACAGTCCATGGGGTTGCGACTCAGAGATGACCGAGCAACTAAACCACCACCATTTATAAGATTATGAATTTTAGCCTTGGGGAATTCTGGTAAAATGGGAATCATAATGGGAAGAAAGCAAATAGAAATTGCCTGTCAAGATCCATTATTATAAAAAAGTAAGTAGGACCAAGATGCATCACCAGAGCATCTGGGCTGTAGGTTGGGTTATGGCAGGAAAAGAAGGCAAGCCTGTATACACACCATTTGGAGATCCTATAGGAACGTGTGTCTTCAACAGATTTTTAGGTTTTTAGCTGGAAGAACAGGGTAGGAAAAATGATTGACTCTAGCTACAAGCAATTTGAGGCAATGTGGGAGGGGCTTGGTAGGATTTTTGTTGATTTTCACTGCTGGATAGAATGAATGAGTCTGGTCTCATTTATGTTTTGACCCAAAAGGGTGAGTGGGAAGATGCAGATGCAAATATTTCTTAATGAGCAGAGGTTATTAGAAAGAAGGTTCTGGATAGGGAAATTAAGTAAGCATGTACAAAGAATTCCCTCACAAAGGAAGGGCTTCCCATTTTACAGATCTAATGAGTAACATGAGAGGAAATGGTCTTAAGAGAAAAATATACTGGTCAGAAAAAGACTAGAGAGAAATGTCCATAGTATAGGATGATGTGATGAGAAATTTACTACTGCATTAAATATTTCAGACAGATTATAAGGGAAATCTTGAGTTCTTAGGTCTAAAGAGATCTAAAACTGGTCCCCAAGTCAACAGGGAACTAAATTTCAGTTATCAATGAAATAACAGAAAATAAAAGATAATGTTACTCTTCCCTGAGCTGGTCTGTTGTGAAGGAGGAAACCCAAAGAGTGAAGATTTGTAGGACAAAGATCACGTGATTCATCTTTTAACCACTGTTCAAATAACCTTCCCCTTGTTTGCCAGACATTTCAGAGCCCCTCTACCTCTACCCCATCACCATTTCCATCCTTCCTTTAGTTTTCTTACTCCTCTCCTAGAGTTTGAAAATTTGGATTGGTAACATTAATTATCAACCATGGCTTCTGTTCTCATAATTTGGAAAACCAAGCATTATTCAGCTATGTAGCAAGTTCACTTAGTGATTTTTGTCTGTCAGAGGATACCAATGGATTTACGTTGGGAGTTAAACTAATCATAGCTTAGCTGTGGAAGCAGCGGTGAGCACAGCATGAAAGTCTATGTTTGTTCCATGTTTCATTGTCAGCTGCCTTTCACCTTCCCTTTGCTCATGGGGGGCAGTGAGCTGTCAAAAGTGGGGGCAGGACAAAGACACCGGCCTTCAGGCTCAGTAATTTCTAACGCATCATTGCATGCACAAGCTGGTCATATCAGAGCACATTTAAGTCTCTAATTCTTCTTGAAACTTCTGGTACTTTCTTCTGGTTGTAGATGAATACTAAATTTCTAAGTAAATTTCTTGCAGTCCAGGTGGCATAGAACCTGTTGTGATTCTAGACAGGAGTGTCATTTAGATGTCAATATATCTAAAGTAAAAGGAAGTAGCTTGGCCTAAGTTTTAGGTGCTGCCTGAGACATGGAGTTTTCAAACAAATGGTTGTTTGGCCCTAAAAACAGCGTGACAAAGTTTTGCAGAGAAGTGTAAGACATCCATTTGGGGGATGATGGGGGTAGGGTGGGGAGTGCTGGTGCTTGAAGCAGAAGATAATAACCCATCAACCCCAGAGATCATTCAGTCAAGTTGGGAGCTATAGGAAGGCCATTTTAACCATATCCACATATCCTTGGAATCTTAATATTACTCTTACTTTTGGGTGGAGCCTGGAATTTATATACTACTTTTAGTGTTAGTGAAAGTGTTAGTTGCTCAGCCCTGTCCTACTCTTTGTGACCCCATGAATTGCAGCCCACCAGGCTCCTTTGTCCGTGGAATTCTGCAGGCAAGAATATTGGAAAGGGTTGCCATTCCCTTCTCCAGGGAATCTTCCTGACCCAAGGATTGAACCCAGGTCTCCTGGAGTACAGGTAGATTCTTCACTGTCTGAGCTTCCAGGGAAGTCCACTTTGGTTGTTTGCTTATTTTTTCATTATCAATCCAGGTAAGAGTTCCACTAAGTTTCAAGGACTAGAGATATCGCCTGCTACATCATTCAAAATATCCTCATGGAGGTACCACTTATCATTTGTTAAGGGACTGACATGATGTGGCCACAGTGAATACCTAAAATATTGTGGTTCCTTTTGGAGAAGCAAGCACTTCCGTCAGTCCTTTCCCCCACATACTCCAATATAGAAAAAGAATTCAAATGTCCACAGAAATAGAGAACAAACTCCTTGACCACAGGGCTCCCCAACAACCTTAGTACTTGGTCCACTTCAGAGGTTATTAGACACTGAGCACTCAATAAGTCTAGTTTTAAAACACTCTTGACTGGCTATAGAGTATGTGATGTAGTGAGTTCATTCCAGGGACAAGAGATTACCCTGAACATGGGAACTGGCCAAGGCTTATCTCCTGAATCCATAATGACCCTCCCAAAATTAAGCATCCATAATGATCCCACATCTGCCCTGGGGTGGGGCCACCTAATATGATTTATGTAGAATACAATTAGATCTGTTAGGGAGGGAGGGATGTCTGCCAAGTACCCAAAACAAGACAATGGTCAGCATCTTCCTGTCTTTAGACTAGTTAATGAAGCTGTCATTTGAAGGGGTTCATAAAAAGGAAAGTACATTCAAACTGGGCAGCTATGAGGGTACCAGCACTCACAGACATAACCTCCTTCACGTTTGTGAGCTCTGGAGCAGTTATTCTCAAGACTGGCTCTACAATGAAATAATGCANGTAGGCTGCAGTCCATGGGGTCGTGAAGAGTCAGACACAACTGAGCGACTTCACTTTTCACTTTTCACTTTCATGCATTAAAGAAGGAAATGGCAACCCACTCCAGTGTTCTTGCCTGGAGAGTCCCAGGGACAGGGAAGCCTGGTGGGCTGCCATCTATGGGGTCACATAGTCAGACACAACTGAAGTGACTTAGCAGCAGCAGCATAATCTAATTTTATCCTTAAAAGTGAATGAAGTCTGGGGAAGCTTGGGTTTCACATATTGAGGTAGTAATAGAACGGAATGCCTAATGAGGGCTCCAGAATCCAAGCGTGATAGTCTAATTCCTGAACCATGAGGCAACATCACCTGGCTGCTTATAATAATCATCTGAGGAATTAAAAAAAAAAAATACCTGTCTCAACCTTAAATCCTTGGATATGTAGGGTCCATATCTACATTCTTATCAATGCCGGATAGTTCTCATGTAACGCCAGGGTTGAAAAGTACAATTTACATTTTCTATCACTTATATATGTTTTTTATTCAATGTAAATATTTTAATGAGGTATAGTTGATGTACAATATTATATAAATTTATACATCTTCATGTAAGGTGTACAGAAAGAGTGATTCACAATTTTTAAAGGTCATACTCCACTTATAGATATTATAAAAGAGTCACTATATCCTCCTGATTGTACAATATACCTTTTTAGCTTATTTTATACCAAATAGTTTGTACCTCTTAATCCCCTATCCCTATATTGCCCATCCCCACTACCATCTCCCCACTGGTAACCACTGGCTCATTCCCTATATCAGTGAGTCTGCTTCTTTTTTGTTACATTCACTAGCTTGTTGTAATTTTTAGATTCCACATATAAGTGATATCATACAATATTTATCTTTCTCTGTCTGACATTTCACTTAGCAGAATACCCTCCGAGTCCATCCATGTTGTTGCCAATGGCAAAATGTAATTATTTTATGACCAGGTAGTTCCATTGTAAATATATATCATGCCTTATTCATCTATTGAGGGACTCAGGCTGCTTCCATGTCTTGACAATTGTAAATAATGCTGCTCTGAACCTCGGGGTGCAGGTATATGTTTGAATTAGTGTTTTTGTTTTGTTCAGCTATATACCCAGGAGTAGAACTGCTGGGTCATATGGAAGTTCTACTTTTAGTTTTTGGAGAAACCTCAATATGATTTTCCACAGTGATTGCACCAATTTTCATTCCCATCAAGAGTGTATGGGGGTTACCTTTTCTCCACATCCTCAACCAACATTTGTTAATTGTATTCTTTTTGATGACTACCAGTAATTCATGCAACTCATTGTATATTATTTTCTACAGAAATACGTTTTAAAGCATAGGTCTATCAACAAGGGAAATATAAATGAACATGAGAAGTTATTTCCCAATATTTAAAACACATAAAACAAATAATCTTTTTTAATTTATAAGCAGTTCAAATTATAGAGATTTGCTTTATAGCTTTAATTTAAACTCAAAATAATCATGTAATCTCCACAAAGACTTGACCTTGATGGTTCTCATCACCTGTGTGTACTCAGTATTTAACACAGAGTCATATAGTAGATGCCTAATAAATGTCTGTCAACTTCAAAGATTAACCATTTTTGAAAGGTGAATTTATTTTTAAAGCTGTAAATTCTATTTTTTCAAGTTTTGAAAAGTAAAGACCAAAATAACTTTTACATACATTCATGAATTTAAACTGAGCTAAAATACAGTTAAAGACCAAAATTTGAACTACCAGGATGTTACCAGTCACTGCAGTGTGATAGCAACACAGGTACTTGCTGTATTATCTGAAAGTTGAGGTTGTGTTATCTGTATTTTCCAAAATTATAACCTAATATTTCCCATGACTTTTAAAGAATTTAATTTTGTATTTGATTCTGCTTTCCAGTAACTAATTTGTCTTGATGTCTTTTCTCTACTACAAATTGTATCTAGTCAGAAATAACTTTTACTTTGCTCCCAAAGGACCAGAATAGCTTTACATCATAAAACAAATGTAAAATGATATCATCAATACTGATCAGACCTTTGTATCATTTTATTAGAATCAGTGATGAAAATGTACTTCTATTAAATCTTTTCTAGTAAATCATATTGATTTATTATTTTTCCACCCATGGAAAGTGACATTGTTAATGAAGACTATTTTTTTAGTTTGGCAGGCAACATGAAACCATTTGCCATCTTTGATTAGGAAATTAGTGCAGGAAAAATCCTATGTGTGTGATGGATGTGGGAAGTCTTACCAGACAACCTTTGCCACTACTTATTTCACCTGGTTTATAGAACATTTTATACATTCAAAAATTAACATCAAGAAAGAGGTTTGAAATCTAGGGACTGTGATAACATTTCTGACCAGAAAATTTCCTGAAAGTCTATTCTACATCCCCTAGAATACATAAAAGGCATTTCAAACACCACATCTAAAACCAAGTTTTGATTTACCACCAAATCTGCTCCTTCTGTCTTTCTGTTAGTAAATGACATCTGCATTTGACAAATTGCTCAGCTCCCAAAACAGAGGGTAACCTCTTAACCACTACATCCAATCCAACCACAAATTTTATTTGCTCTACCTTCTAAATAGAACCAGAATTGGCCGTTTCTTATCTCCTCTACAGCCAACCCACTCCAGGACTCTTGCCTAGAGAATTCTGTGGACAGAGGAGCCTGGTGGGCCGCTGTCCATGGGGTCACACAGGGTCAGACACCACTGAAGTGACTTAGCATGCATGCATGCATTGGAGAAGGAAATGGCAACCCACTCCAATATTCTTGCCTGGAGAATCCCAGGGACAGAAGAGCCTGCAGGGGCTGCTGTCCATGGGGTCGCACAGAGTCAGACACAACTGAAGTGACTTAGCAGCAGCAGCTACAGCTGAAGTCTAATCCTCTCTCATTTCTCACCTGCCATCACTCACCTGCCCTATTGCAATAGCCTCTTGACTCCAATCCACACTGATTCCTTTACTCAATTGAAAACTTTTTCTCCTTCCAGCTTTGGTCTGGCTCAGGTTCAGTTAAAAAAGAATCCTCGGTATTGATGCCTTCATTCATTTCCACCTTGTTGGTATATTTCTCCTCCCACACTCTCTGTGTTCTGTCACCTCCAGAATCACTAGTAATGATAGCGTTACTGAGTCCAAGCTCATACTGCTCACTACACAGGCCCATAGATCACAAGACTAGTTGTGGGAGCAAGGAATAGCAACTCTGTTTGGAAAGCCAGCAGCCTGAGAGAATGGTGGCCTAGTGGCCCAAGGGACCATCTTACCTAAATTAGAATTCAGACTTCTTTTATACTACAAGGGGAAGAAGTGTGGCTGGTTGTGACAAAGTTCTTGGTGCAGGAATCCTTTGTTCTTGCAGCTGTCCATATAAGTCTGGTCACAACGCTTCTATAAGTCTCAAATAACATAAATATTATTTTCCATTTTGCAACTTTTTAATCTCTCTATGAAGGGAAAAGCATTATACCTTTAAAGATCAGAGCCTTGAGAATGAGCTATCGTGTATATTTCAGGCTATAGGCAACATTATTTTACAAAAGGGACACAGCATGACTGAGCACAGGCAACGGAACACATGAGTTAGAGCTAAAGGAACAGATCCAGCTACGTGCTAAATGGCTAAGACTCTGCACTTCCAATGCAGGGGACATAGGTTCTATCCCTACTCAGATAACTAGATCCCACATACTGCAACTAAGAGTCCATGTGCAACAGCTAAAAGATTTCACATGAAACAACGAAGATGGAAGATCCCTCGTGCCAAAACCAAGACCCACTGGAGCCAAATAAATACATTTTTTAAAAGGAATAGATCACGTATGGAGTCAGGTTTCTTCTTCTGTGTTACAATAGGACAAACATGCGAAGAGGCTCTCACATTACTACTCAAAGATCAAAAAGATTTGNAGAGCCTTGAGAATGAGCTATCGTGTATATTTCAGGCTATAGGCAACATTATTTTACAAAAGGGACACAGTCGGCATGACTGAGCACAGGCAACGGAACACATGAGTTAGAGCTAAAGGAATAGATCCAGCTACGTGCTAAATGGCTAAGACTCTGCACTTCCAATGCAGGGGACATGGGTTCTATCCCTACTCAGATAACTAGATCCCACATACTGCAACTAAGAGTCCATGCGCAACAGCTAAAAGATTTCACATGAAACAACGAAGATGGAAGATCCCTCGTGCCAAAACTAAGACCCACTGGAGCCAAAAAAATACATTTTTTAAAAGGAATAGATCGCGTATGGAGTCAGGTTTCTTCTTCTGTGTTACAATAGGACAAACATGCAAAGAGGCTCTCACATTACTACTCAAAGATCAAAAAGATTTGTCAAGCAATTATCATTCAATTAAAAAGAAATAAATAAAAAGATTTGATCCAAATTCTATTCACTTTCCAGATATAAACACAGAAGCAGCTGGATTATTTTGTCTTCTAACCTCCCAGTGTGCCTCTTATAGAAATAATGCCCAAGGAGACAGACAAGCTGAAGAAAGGAAATGATCAATGTCAGACAGAAAAGAGAAATAAATATAAAATATAGTTTTGAGTAGTGGTCATTTCTCAAAATAAAATAAAACATAATGAGGTAAAGAGTTACTCAAGTTATTTGGGGAGAGGAGATGATTGGATCAAACAAAGAAGGTTCGAGTTAGAAAGCAAGCCCAGGACCACGTGATTTGAGTCAGGACAATAGGTGCCATCAGAAGTCTGATACAGGTGGATAAGGGTAAGAAATGAAGATAAAACAGGTTGCTATTCTTGCAAGGGAAGGAAATTTGGGGAGATTGCCAAGGAGATTTCCTTCCGTACTGTGCTTGGACAGCAAAGCTTAGAAGCCAGATTGTAGAAGTTAAGAAAAAGTATTAATTAAGTCTAGTTATAGACTAGATGTATATAGGATTTCAGTATGACTTGATAGAGAAGGGAATGAGCACAAATAGGAGGCAGATTTTTTAAAAAGTAGCAGAATCAAGCACTTCCCTATTTTTAATGGTATCATAAATTTCTGAATAGGTAAGAAACTAACCATATAAATATGGGGACCTGGGGATAGTATGGAGTGAGTTAGGATTCAGGATAGTGAAGTTTATGAGGTACAGAGGGAAGGGATTCAGAGCCCCAGTGAAAAGAAGAACAGAAATAGAGAAATTCCTTTCCCTGATAACAGAGGGAAGTGGAGAAAATAGACTTGGGGAGAGTGTTCTGGGACGGAATGACAACTGGCTTGGGTCTTGTGCAAAAGGAGAGATTTTTAAGAGGATTAGCCCCATCCCCCCAAGCCTGAGTTCCCTCCAGTCTACAATGAAGCCTAAATGGCACCCACTTCATATTGTAGTTGTGATGATTAAACCTGTTCATTTGTAAAGAGGATAAGAACTGTAACTGATACAAAGTAACCTCTCAATGCATGTTAGCTATTATTATTCAGTTCTGTAGCTTTCCACGTCTGCAAAATAGTTCTTTCTGCCTAACGATTAATGGCTAGATAGAAGAGTCTTACCATTGACAATTTTAGTAAAAACTATCCCACTTGTTTTTTTGCACAGTTCAATTTAGATGCCAAGCAACATCATTTTCATATTGTAAAGATAAGGAAACTAAGCTTTCAAACCAACTTGTCACGTTTCATGCAACTGATATATAGTACAGTCACAGTCCAAACTCAAGTGTTCTGAACCTCAAGTTCTATTGTCTGGGCACTAAACTCCCTTTATGAATTTAGGAGAACTTCTGAACAGATCTTCACACCCCCCACAAAACTTTTGTCAGAGACAGAAGGGTGATTTCCTCAGTTCTAGCCCTTCTTGAGGGAAAGAATTCAGTCAAGAGGTATAGAGCAGTTTTAAGTAGCAAGAGTTTTATTAACAAAAGCAGAAGTATGTTCCTAATAAAAAAAATGAGAGTGGGCTGCCTGGAAACTAGAAGTGGCCCTGCAATGCGATAGGGTTGTGTTTTTTAGAGTGGTGGCCCCTCCCTCTGTCATGCATTACTTGACAGACAAATTGATTGACCGCTTTAGGTTACATAACTTTTCTCCTAATGCTAAGGCACTTACCCATAAGCACCCAAGCAAAATCCATAGGTTAGGGGGTGGGAAGAGGAGGGCGTCACAATGCTAATTTATTACAAATACAGCATAATGAACTTTGGGTTACCTTGAGTCACCTTTTAGGTCTTGGTGCACCTGAACCAACCTGGGCTGGTGGTTTTATCTTGCTTGGTCCTGATAAGGCTGGAAACTTAGTGGTGGTTCTTGATCATAAAAGGGAGATCTCGGGATGTGTTCTGATCATCCAGTGTGGGAGGGAAAGACTAACCATCCAGGATGGAGCAGGACCCATTCATGTCTGACTAGCTACCTATCACTTTGACTAATTGTGGTCACCATCAGACCAAAGATTTTTAAACAACTCAACTTCAATAAATAGGTCCTTCATGTCCCTTGCCTGTTTCTAAAAGAATGTAAAAAGAGAGCCCTTCATATGATTAAAATGTGGTAGTCCAAACTCTGAAGTATCATGCCCACCTTGAAGGCAAGAATAAGGAAGGAAATGACAGAAGCACCATCTGTGTTAAACAGTAAAACAAAAGCTTCCCTGAAGTTCTCACAGCATCTTTATTTACATCATAACAAGGTCACACAACCTAATCTACACAACCTAGGGCTAGGCACATGGTCATTCCAAGCAGTCAGATCATCCCACAATGGTGGTAAGAAGAGGGAGTGAATATTGAGCAAACAGTTAACAGTGCCAGCAGCAAGGTTACAGGTTTCCCCAAATTGGCTGAAGGAGGAGGGCCAGGTTCAACAGGAGCAACCTGTAAGAGAACAAGAAATGAGGGCAATAATACACTGACAACCAGGTCTTACTAAGAAACAAGGTTATTCTAAGAGCTTAGAGAGATGGCAGTGTTGTCCCATTAATATTTAATTTCTTGCTAACACAAGTTTGAAGTTACACTTAATTTTATTTGTGAACTAAAATAGCATGAGCTTTTCATAAGGATACGAGATAACTGAGAGAACTGAACATCACCAAAGAACATGACACTTGGGCTGCATACCCAACTGTCTTTATATGGACATCAGTGTGATCCTGGGAAATCACCTTATGACTGGTATCCTTATGAGATGAGGAAATTTAGACTCAGAGGCACACATGGGGAGATCACCATGTAAGGACAAAGGCAGAGATTTTGGTGGTGCATTTTAAAGCCGAAGATTGCCAGCAAACTCCCAGAAGTGGGACTTCTCTGGTTGTCCANTTACAACACATGACATTGCTTCATTCTTTTTATGGCTGAGTGATATCCAGTTGTGTGCATGCACCACATCTTCTTTATTCATTTATCTGTCAATGGACAGTTAGGTTGCTTCCATGTCTTGGCTATTGTAAGTAGTACTGCTATGAACACTGGGGTACATGTGTCTTCTCAAATTATAGTTTTCCCCAGATATATGCCCAGGAGTGGCATGGATAGAATTTAAAAGACCAATCATACCAAGTGTTGGGTAAGATATAAAGCAATTAGAACTCTCATACACTGCTGGTAGGAATGTTCAAATGGTGCAACTCCTTTGCAAAATAAAAATTCAGCAATTTCTGAAAAAGCTAATATGTACTGGCCTAACAATGCAGCATTCCACTCCTAGGTATATCCTCGAGATGAAAGAAAGCATATGTCCACACAAAGACTTGTTCATGAATGTTCATTAAAGCTCTTATTCATAATAATGAAAACCTGAAAGCAACCCAAATGTCCATCAACAGCTGAACACAAACAATTTGTTACATAGCTAATCAATGGATACAACTTATAAATAAACCATTAATACATAATTAATACATTAAGCAATAAACCATTAATACATGCAACTAGATTGGATAAATCTCAAAATGATTACGCTGAGTGAAAGAAGTCCAACAAAAAAGGGAACACACTGTATTAATCAACTTGAATAAGACTCTAAAAAATGCAAACTCATCTGTAGTAACAGAAAGCAGATCCATAGTTGCCTAGGGATGAGAAGAGACTGGGGAGGGGTAAGAGGAAGTGATTATAAAGGGACATGAAAAAACTTTTGCTGGTGATAAATAATGTTCATCATCTAAACCATGGTGATGGTTTCAGGGCTATTTATTATATCAAAACTTATCAAATGTTACCTTTTAACTATATACAGCTTATTGTAGAATATAGCTTCCCAGGTTATGCCAGTGGTAAAAAATCCACCTACCAATGCAGGAGACTCAAGAGACATGAGTTCAAACCCTGGATCAGGAAGATCCCTTGGAGGAGAAAATGGCAACCCGCTCCAATATTTTTGCCTGGAAAATGCCATGAACAGAAGAGACTGGTGGGCTACAGTCCATGGGTCACAGAGTCAGACACGACAGCAGGTAAGCCTAATGCCTACTACATGTTATTCCACAATAAAGCTGTTTGTTTTTTTTTTTTTTTTTTTTTTTATTTTTAGGCTGATTTTTTTGTGTGTGTGTGTGTGTGTTGT
>SJYA01001691.1:2549740-2623388 GCA_006410615.1 Neotragus moschatus | reverse complement strand
AAAAAAAAAAAAGCTAAGAAAAAAAGAATTATATTAAATTGAGATTTTTATGTTCTCCCTTTGCTTCTTTAAAACAAAATATTTTGTAGTGCTTTAAAACAAAAGACACATAGAAAAATGATTAGATCACAGCTTAGCCATTATAGGAAGAACTCACATTACTGGTAATGTCGTTAACCACCCGAGGTTATATTTATTGCAAATAAGCATTATTGTATTTGGTTTTGAGGAGGACAGAAGGACAGGCAATGTAATGGGGTGCTCAGTACTCATTAGCTCACAAATGGAAGCATACCAATTATTCAAGAGAGATTCACTTGTGTAATCTGAAAGAAATGTATCCCATGGAGCTTTAGGATGGTCATTGAACAATTTAATGAGCAATTCCTCTAACAGCAACTCCATACTAACAGCCAAAACCATCTTATGTAGCTATTTCCTCAGTTCAGACAAAGAACATATCATGAGGACTAAACCAATACGGAGCTAAACCAATATGGTCAGAAAGTATTCTTATCTTCCAGGGCTTCACTGGCAGCTCAGATGGTAAAGAATCAGCCTGCAATTCAGGAGACCCGGGTTCAAGCCCTGGGTCAGGAAGATCCCCTGGAGGAGGGCATGGCAATCAGCTCCAGTATTCTTGCCTGGAGAATTCCATGGACAGAGGAGCCTGGCAGGTTGCAGTACCTGGGGTCGCAAAGAGTCAAACACGACTGAGAAAGTAAATTTTTCTATGTATAAGAGCACAGTTATAGCCTCACATAGTTAGTTGTACAGATAAACTATGCCCTGAGTCTCCAGCCCTCACCTGCTGCTAGATATAGAGTCCAAGAAAACTTTATCTTGTTACCTACCAATGTACATGATCTCAGCACTTTGACAAATCCACTGATCTCCCAGCCTGTCTACCAGAGAGGTGGGCCCTCATCCTGCAAAACCCACAGTGTAGACTTCAGCCAGAACCAGTATTGTGGCACAAGGCTGCAAGATGCTCATTAGGGCACTTATACTGCTGCCCCTCCAGCCTACAGGAAGTCTCCGTATGTGACGAGGGGCCTACCTTCCATTATGTCATATGTCACACTGTATTGCCAGTCCTGCTGGGACTGAATGCTTCACAGAGCTTTCACTGGAAAAACACTTCATTTCTGCTCACAGTCCTCTCTCTCCCAAGGTTTGAGACTTGCAACCATGCCACTAGGGAAGGGGCAGAGTGAAGTGAGTACCTGGGTGTACCTGACTCCTTCCACTCTCAGAATGGGATCTAAGAGGCTACTCGCCACACCTCCAAGTGGACCTAGTTTAGGTTGATCTGACTCAGTCTCTGTGAATGGCTGTGCTGTGTGCTCAGTCATGTCTGACTCTTTGTGACCCCATGGACTGTAGCCACCAGCCTCCTCTGTTCATAGAATTCTCCAGGCAAGAATACTGGAGCGGGTTATCATTCCCTTCTCCAGGGGATCTTTCTGACCCAGAATTTAAACCTGAGTCTCCTGCATTGCAGGCAGATTCTTTATTGTCTGAGCCACCAGGGAAGCTGTGAATGGCTGGTCATATTTAAATCCATGTAGTTGACACAATGAGCATCAGTTCTCAAACTTCCCCATATGTTACAATCACCTGGGAATGTTTGAAAAATCACAGTGTCCAAAATACATAACAATCTCCAAGTGATTCCAGTGTACAGCCAAGTTTAAGGACTCGTGTGGTCCAGAAAAGTTGCATCAAAAATTCTATCTCCCAAGATAAACAGAATTGAGAGTTAACTTACTTTGGATGGCTGTCTCCTTATCCTTGGTCTTCTGCCTTTGCTACAAATTCATCATCTAGAAGTAAGGAAGCAGAGGAATATTTAATAGAAAGAGAAATACAAATTTGAAAGTTAAAATCAGGAACTGTGAAAAGTCCCAGTACAATCAGAAGAATAAATCTTATGCTCAGGTAAAACACACACCAGGAGTCACCTACTCCCTCCTTTGCTCTCTGCTCTTTGTTTGTTTTGTACTAAAATAATAAGTTCTATAAAGAATGCATATTTCAGACTAAGCCTTTCCAGGCAGCCTTCTACATTTTCTGTTTAAATGACAGCACTTAGGATGATGCATGAATTTCAAAGAGGCAAAGTCCAAGCTCATCTCAGGTTTACTTAGGCATTATTATTCAAGAAGCTCTTTCTGAGCTCTATTCAAGGGTATCTGTAAGCTGTTTTCAAAGACCAGAGACCCCTACTGTAATAAACAAGTCATTTACACGGGGGAAATGAAAAATCTGCCATGTCTGCCAAATGAAGGCAGACATACCTGAGCAAAGAAAGATTGATGAAGCGAGATTACAGAAAGCTGAAAGCTGGGTTAAGATGCATCAGATTTGCCAAATGATGGAGAATATACCAACAACCACCAGGGATGGATATTAGGCCCTAGATCATGTAGAACTGATTTTTTTTTTTTAAAGAAAGCGGAACATACGAAAACTCTAAGATTTGGGCACATTATGACCTGGGGATCTCAAACACCTGCTACATCCTGGTGAAGGATGATGCATGGCATTTCTTGTGCTTCCTTTCCAGGAATCTGAATAGCACAGGTGTCAATTCTGCTTAAATATATACAGGTGTCCTGTACACTGCAGGCATTGGCAGCTCAGTTCTTTCCTCGTCATCTGGGAGAACAGCCCTGTCTGTCCTGATACACAGACAGTGGTCACCAGCAGGCACTAGCAAAGCCTCTTGTCAAGGGCTGTGACAACCCAGCTGTTCTGTGACCCTCTCATAGGGGCCTATCCCAGATCATGGAACTTTCAGCTTCAAGTTCATTTATTTTATTTAACAATCACTTGCAGAGCACTTATTCTGTGCCAGAAACTATTTCAAGCCCCTATCAATATGAATTAATTCAGTGCTTCCAACAACTTACCCTCTAAGATCATAATACTCCCATGATCACAATGCCACAGAGGCCACGAAGCTGAGTAATGTGTTCGTGACTCAAGGAGAAATGGTGAGGGCAGGATGTAAACATCCTGGTTTTAGACTCTTTGCCAAAGAGTGTTCAATGCTGTCGTTTTTACTAACTCTGTGACCTGTTCATGTCTTGTTCTATCACTGTTGTTCCACTGCTTATGAACAGGTCTGTGCTGCTTAAAGGTCTTTAAAATAAACACAAACCTAGATAGCCTATTAAAAAGAAGAGACATCAATTTGCCAACAAAGATCCGTGTAGTCAAACTATGGATTTTCCAGTAGTCATGTACAGATGTGAGAGTTGGACCATAAAGAGGGATGAGTGCTGAAGAACTGATGCTTTTGGACTGTGGTGCTGGAGAAGACTCTTGAGAGTCCCTTGGACTGCAAGGAGATCCAACCAATTATTCCTAAAGGAAACCAACCCTGAATATTCACTAGACGGACTGGTGCTGCAGCTGAAGCTCCAACTTTGGCCACCTGACGCAAAGAGCTGATTCATTGGAAAAGAACTTGATGCTGGGAAAGACTGCGGGCAAGAGGAGAAGAGGAAGGCAGAGGATAAGATGGTTGGATAGCATCACTGACTCAGTGGATATAAGTTTGTGCAAACTCCAGGAGAGAGTGAAGGGGAGCCTGGTGTGCCTCAGTTCAAGGGGTCACAAAGAGTCAGACATAACCTAACAACTAAACAAAAGCAACAAAATGAACACAAATGATAAATGGGGGAGGGTGGTATTATTCATTTTAGACCTTTAGCCAAATGTTGAAAACTGTGGTTCCCAAACTTTGGCATATGTCAGAATTCCCTTGAGAGCTTGTTTAGACACAAGTTGTTCTACCCCTTGAGTTTCTGAGTCAAGTGGTCTGAATAGGGCACAAGAATGTACATTAAGCTCCTGGGTGATGTTGAAGCTGACTCTCTGAGAACCACTGGTCTAGAGACTATACCTGTAGAGAAACATTAGGTTATTAAACTTTGGCTATTAAAGAAATTCATCTGAAGTCATTTTCATGTCTTTGGGAAGAAGGGCTCTCTCTCTTGAAGAGAAAAAGAAGAACCNACCTAACAACTAAACAAAAGCAACAAAATGAACACAAATGATAAATGGGGGAGGGTGGTATTATTCATTTTAGACCTTTAGCCAAATGTTGAAAACTGTGGTTCCCAAACTTTGGCATATGTCAGAATTCCCTTGAGAGCTTGTTTAGACACAAGTTGTTCTACCCCTTGAGTTTCTGAGTCAAGTGGTCTGAATAGGGCACAAGAATGTACATTAAGCTCCTGGGTGATGTTGAAGCTGACTCTCTGAGAACCACTGGTCTAGAGACTATACCTGTAGAGAAACATTAGGTTATTAAACTTTGGCTATTAAAGAAATTCATCTGAAGTCATTTTCATGTCTTTGGGAAGAAGGGCTCTCTCTCTTGAAGAGAAAAAGAAGAACTGAAGAGTACACTTGTGACTGTGTGAAGACTGAGAGGGAAGATACATGGTCTTAGATTTTATGTCTCTGAGAAGAAAAAGAAAAGACTAAAATTAGCAAATACAAATTGGGAGAGTAGGATTGACATAAATACACACCTTTTGTAAAATAGCTAGCTAGCGGGAACCTGGTAGCGCAGGGAGCTCAGTTCACTGCTCCGTGATGGCATAGAGGGATGGGATAGTGGCAGGGGGAATGGGGGAAGGAGGTCCCCAAGGGAGGGTATGTATGTATACATATAACTGATTCACTTCTTTGTACAGCAGAAACTAACACAGCATTGTAAGGCAATTATACTCCAATTATAAACCTGAAAGAAGTTTCAAGAGCCCCTGAGATTGGCAGGCTGGGCCGCTCTAGGAGCCTGGGGGTTGCTGGAAAAAGGTGAGAACTGACCATAGCACCTGGTGGCCTCATTATATTGACTTCACTGAAAGGAGAGTGAAGTTCTCCTGAGGCATTTGAATCTTTTTACATGCATTCGCATATGTCACCTTGTTCAAGTAACTAGTACATTATAATGATTAGCTGTCAACTCTTATTTTAATAAAAAGATATATTGAGCTTCTCTGGTGGCTCAGATGGTTAAGCATCTGCCTGCAATGTGGGAGACCCGGGTTCGATCCCTGGGTTGGGAAGATCTCTTGGAGAAGGAAATGGCAACCCACTCTAGTACTCTTGCCTGGAGAATCCCATGGACAGAGGAGCCTTGTAGGCTACAGTCCATGGGGTCACAAAGAGTCGGACACAACTGAGCGACTTCACTATTTCACTATTTCAATATATTGTATAGATAAATTGCATGTATTTATATNGGAGAAGGAAATGGCAACCCACTCTAGTACTCTTGCCTGGAGAATCCCATGGACAGAGGAGCCTTGTAGGCTACAGTCCATGGGGTCACAAAGAGTCGGACACAACTGAGCGACTTCACTATTTCACTATTTCAATATATTGTATAGATAAATTGCATGTATTTATATATACAATATAAATGACAAGAATGTATGTTACATTTAATCTCTCATCAATTAAACAGTATTTTCTGGGATTGTGCTATATGCTTATCACTGTGCTAAGGACCAAAGTGACACCTGCTGTTGCTGCTGCTAAGTCNTCACTATTTCAATATATTGTATAGATAAATTGCATGTATTTATATATACAATATAAATGACAAGAATGTATGTTACATTTAATCTCTCATCAATTAAACAGTATTTTCTGGGATTGTGCTATATGCTTATCACTGTGCTAAGGACCAAAGTGACACCTGCTGTTGCTGCTGCTAAGTCACTTCAGTCGTGTCCAACTCTGTGTGACCCCATAGACAGCAGCCCACCAGGCTCCTTCGTCCCTGAAATTCTCCAGGCAAGAACACTGGAGTGGGTTGCCATTTCCTTCTCCAATGCATGAAAGTGAAAAGTGAAAGTGAAGTCACTCAGTTGTGTCCGACTCTCAGCGACCCCATGGACTTCAGCTCACCAGGCTCCTCCGTTCATGGGATTTTCCAGGCAAGACTATTGGAGTGGGGTGCCATTGCCTTCTCCAAAAGTGACACCAGCCAAGTATAAAACACAACCTTTGCCACGTGTAAAATTCACAGTTCAGCTGGGAAGGTGAGTCACTCTCACTGAGACAGAAAAAAGGCAAATGAATATCAGATGTGAGAGTGACATTATTTATGATTTATAAAATAATACCTTTGATATCCCTAATGGCTCAGTGGGTGAAGAATTCACCTGCAATGCAGGAGACACAGGAGACACAGGTTCAATCCCTGGGTCGGAAACATCCCTTGGAGGAGGAAATGGCAACCTACTCCGGTATTTTTCCCCAGGAAATCCCATGAACACAGGAGTCTGGAGGGCTGCAGCCCATGAGGTCACAAGAGTCAGACACAACTGAGCAACTAAGTACAGCACATGCACTTTGCCATTAAGAAGCTCAAAGTCAACAGAAGAAAGACACTTCAACATGCATTTACCAAACAAATATGATCAAACCATAACCAGGAACAGAAACATGTGCAGAATGTTATTAAAACAGAAAGGAAGATGTGGCTCAGCTTCCTAGGCTCAGAGAGTCTTTAAAGTTTCATAGAGAAGGTAATCCTGAGCTGAAGCATGAAAGGTGAGTGTGAAATTGTCAGGTATACAAGTTGTACACTAGAAAGAATTCCACATCTCACAGACACATGGAGGTCCCATGAACAAGGCAGACTTCACAACTCCTACAAAGATCGTGTGGCCAGGGCACGTGCCATATGAGGGAGTTGCAAGAGAGGAAGTCACCTGTCAGTATGATGGTGCTCGCATGCCATAAGAGGATTTAGACTTTTACCCAAAACAAAATGGAAGCCACTGAAGAGCTCTAAGCAAATGTCATATTTTAGAGTACTCTCAAAGAGAATGGGCTTCCCTGGTGGCTCAGATGGTAAAGAATTTGCCTGCATTGTAGGAGACCCAGATTCGATCCCTGGGTTGGGCAGAGTTCCTGGAGAAGGGAATGTTTACCCACTCCAGTATTCTTGCCTCGAGAATTCCATGAACAGAGGAACCCAGTGGGCTACACAGTTCATGGGTTCACAGAGTCAGACACAACTGAGTGACTAACACACACACAAAGAGAATAGGGGCAGCGAGGATGAGATGTTTGGATAGCATCACCAACTCAACAAACATGAGCTTGAATAAACTCAAGGAGATAGGGAAGGACAGGTAAGCCTGGCACGCCGTGGTCCATGGGCATGCAAAGAGTCGCACATGACTTAGCAACTGAACAACAACAACAGAGACTCGAGAGTGGCGATGAAGAGAGAGAATGCTGCAGTAACTGATGTGTAAAATGATGAAGACCTGAATTCAGAGAGGAGGAGGGGGAAAGAGACAAATAATTGAGCTAATTAAGAATGCAGACTTGACACTCAAAGCCCCTCTGAACATAGCTCAAGAAGGGGAAGTAAAAAATAACAACAATGAGAGAAAACTGTTGATACATGTAAAGAAAAAAAAATTGAATAAGGAAAATTTAATCTAAAAGAAAACGGAAGAAAAAATGTGACAGAAAGCAAAAGTTAAGATTTGCAAAATGAATCAAAACATATTAACAATTATGATAAATATAACTAAACTAGTCTGAAGTTGAAAGACAAATATTTTCAGATTGGATTTTAAAAATCCAACTAAATGTCATTCACAAAGAAATGCTTAAAAATATCAGTACTTGGGGAGAACAAGATGGCAGAGGAGTAGGTGGACGTGAAGTACACCTCTCTCCACGGATACATCAGGAATACACCTTCAGACACAGAAGTGCATGCAGAACACCAGCTGAGAACAGGCAGGAGTACCTGACCAGCAGAAAAGAATATATAGAACTACGCAAAACTCAGTAGGATGAAGGATCTAGGGGGAAAAACGGGAATGTTAGTAGGACTGGACCTGCCCTCGGCGGGTGGGGGAACTGAAGCAAGGGTCCGATCCCCACATCGGGGCAATTCTCTGAGGCAGAGGAGAAACATTTAAGGCTTAGAGTGAAACAGCTGACCTGTTGTAGCCTAAGCGGAATGAAAATCAAACAGTCCTTGCCGCAGCCATACATACCCTAGACAGGGATGAAGGTCTCCTGGAAGGTGCAGCAGCTGGGAGCTGGAGTTTGGAGAGTGTAGAGTGATCCCAGGGTGAGGGCTGCTGTTGACTGNCTTAGAGTGAAACAGCTGACCTGTTGTAGCCTAAGCGGAATGAAAATCAAACAGTCCTTGCCGCAGCCATACATACCCTAGACAGGGATGAAGGTCTCCTGGAAGGTGCAGCAGCTGGGAGCTGGAGTTTGGAGAGTGTAGAGTGATCCCAGGGTGAGGGCTGCTGTTGACTGGAGGAACGGATGGCTGGGATGTGAGGGAGGAGATTGGGTTGGAAAATGCCTGTGGAGGAAAGCCGCGCAGCCATGGAAGCAAGGCGATAAGGNGCCCCTAAACCCAGTCCACACTCAAGGGGAAGGGATTACACAGAGGCACGAACACTAGGAGGAGGGATCATTGGGCAGATATCTCAAAGGATACCCATCAGACCCACTGACTCAGCAAGTCTGGGATGGGACCCAGACATCTGTTATAACAGCCCTGCTGGTGATTCAGGCACACACTAAGGTTTAAGATGACTAGTCTAGGCTAGAAACAGGTCTCCACTCAGGGGAATCTTCCTGAAGAGCCTTACCTCTCATTTCATCCCCAACCTCACCACAGGCAGAGAATTGCAACTCACTCCTTTCAGTTCCACACACATGATTGTTTGCTTGCTTGTTTCCTAAGTCACTTCAGTTGTATCTGACTTTATGCAATGCTATGGACCTTAGCCAGCCAGGGTCCTCTGTCCAAGGGATTCTCCAGGCAAGAATNCTAGTCTAGGCTAGAAACAGGTCTCCACTCAGGGGAATCTTCCTGAAGAGCCTTACCTCTCATTTCATCCCCAACCTCACCACAGGCAGAGAATTGCAACTCACTCCTTTCAGTTCCACACACATGATTGTTTGCTTGCTTGTTTCCTAAGTCACTTCAGTTGTATCTGACTTTATGCAATGCTATGGACCTTAGCCAGCCAGGGTCCTCTGTCCAAGGGATTCTCCAGGCAAGAATACTGGAATGGGATGCAATGCCTTCTTCCAGGGTGATCTTCCCAACCCAGGGATCGAACCCGTGTCTCTTATGTCTCCTGCATTGGCAGGCAGGTTCTTTACCTCTAGCACCACCTGGGAAGCCCACATACACACGATCAGGACCTGCAGTAGGGGCTGGACAGAGAAACACAAGTGAAATAACTCCTGCTATCAAGGACCCCAAGCCTGGCCATGTAGAGTTCAGAAACCTTGCACTTGCTTTTCCTTTTACCAACAGGTACCCTTTCGTTGGGTATTTGCTAGGAATCTGTTGCTATGCTAAGTATTTTACAAATATTAGCTGTTTAATTCTCACAACAACCCAGTGAGATATGTACCATCATCCCCATTTAGCAAAGAAGAATTTCAAGGCTCAGACCATTGAATGACTTGTCCAGAATCACACACAGTAAGTAGCCAAGTTGAGAAGAAAACCCAGGCCTCCTGACTGCAAATTGAATGACTACCTAGAATCCTAGCACCTCTGATTCTCCCAGTGATATCTCTCTCTTGAATACTCTGACATCCTAAATAATAAGCCTCCAAGCACCATGGCCCCACTGCCTACAGACCTCATAAATCCTGCCTGCCCCACTGACAAAAGGAGTGTAGGAAACGAGATGAGAAATTCCAGGTCCCAAAGTCCTATTTCTAGGCCACAGGGAGGGACTCTCTAGGGTCATTCCTTCCACACTTGTGTGAAGAAAAAAACTGATTGGGAGCAAAGATTGCTTGTCATACAAAACTTAAACTGGTCACCACTACAGTCACTATCCTGGCAGTTCAGACAGTCAAGAATCTGCTGCAATGCAGGAGATACAGGTTGGATTCTTGGGTCAGGAAGATCCCCTGGAGAAGAGCATGGCAACCCACTACAGTATTCTTACCTGGAGAGTTCCGTGGACAGAGGAGCCTGGCGGGATATAGTCCATGGGGTCACAAAAAGTCAGACATAACTGAGCAACTAAGACTTTCACACACAGTCACTATAGCTGAGACTCCATGAAATCCTCTCCAGAATATGCATCAGCCATGTTTATTCCTCCAGGGCAGTGCTTCTCAAACCTTGCTGCACATTAGAATGATCTGGGAGCTTTTATTTTTTTCTCCAACTTTATTAAAATATAATTCATAAAAAATGTGTAAATTTAAAATGCACAATGTGATGCATTGATACATGTATATATTATAGAATATCTACCACAATCAAGTTAACACTCACATTCATCATGTTGCATATTACCCTGTATGTGTGTGTGTGCGGGGGGTGGGGGGGCTGTATATGTGTGTGGTGAGAACACTTAATATCTACTCTCTTAGAAAACTTTAAGTATACAATACAGAACATTACCTAGAGTCAGCAAGCTGTATATTAGATTCTCAAAACTTACTACTCATCTTCTAACTGGAAGTTTCTACCCCTTGACCAACATTCCCCTTTCTCGCCACTTGCCCCTGGGCAACCTCCATCCTACTCTCTGTTCCTAAGTACGACTTTGTTTTTGGATTCCACATATTAGTGATGTCATGCAGTATCTGTCTTTCTCTCTCACCTGGGAGCCTGGTGATGGATCCTACCTTAGAGATTCTGCTGTGATTGCTCTGGTGTGAGACGCAAGCAGCAGTGCTCTTTCAAAGGTTCCCCGGAAATCCTCCTGGTGCCCAATTTGAGCATTGCTACTCCAGTGTTTCAGACGCTCTTTAGAACTGACAACGAAAAGAAAAGGATGCCTTGCCGCCTGCTTTTAAAGCCCATCACCTATAAGGACAGGAGCAGAAAGCTGGAGAGCAAGGGTTTTGAGTCTCTCCCTGGCTTACTGNGGCGGGGGGGCGTGTATATGTGTGTGGTGAGAACACTTAATATCTATTCTCTTAGAAAACTTTAAGTATACAATACAGAACATTACCTACAGTCAGCAAGCTGTATATTAGATTCTCAAAATTTACTACTCATCTTCTAACTGGAAGTTTCTACCCCTTGACCAACATTCCCCTTTCTCGCCACTAGCCCCTGGGCAACCACCATCCTACTCTCTGTTCCTAAGTATTACTTTGTTTTTGGATTCCACGTATTAGTGACGTCATGCAGTATCTGTCTTTCTCTCTCACCTGGGAGCCTGGTGATGGACCCTACCTGAGAGATTCTGCTGTGATTGTTCTGGTGTGAGATGCAAGCAACAGTGCTCTTTCAAAGCTTCCCCAGAAATCCTCCTGGCGCCCAATTTGAGCATTGCTACTCCAGGGTTTCAGACGCTCTTTAGAACTGACAACGAAAAGAAAAGGATGCCTTGCCGCCTGCCTTTAAAACCCATCACCTATAAGGACAGGAGCAGAAAGCTGGAGAGCAAGGGTTTTGAGTCTCTCCCTGGCTTACTGTTTCTACTCCAGCAGAAATCAAACTAAGCACGTGAGCGAGGCTCCAGATACCTCAGCAATCACTGCATATGGACTGTGTAGACTGCACTAGTTTTTAAATTTTTACGTTTTTAAGTGCTTATCTATGTGCCTGATATATAAAACATATGGTCTCTTCTGTTAGAGCAGGAATGTACAGTGAAATCATAATGTAAAGATAAATAAGAATTAAGCCAGACAAATGAAAAGACACTCAACATTGGTCAGAGAAATGCAGGTCAAAACTACAATGAGGTGCCACCTCACACTCGTCCGAACGGTAATTCTTAAAAGGTCTGCAAACAATAAACGCTGAAGAGGGTCTGGAGAAAAGGGAACCCTCCTCCACTGTTGGTGGTAAATTGATATAACCACTATGGAAAGCAGTGTGGAGGTTCCTTAAAAAACTAAAAATAGGGAGATTGGAGGGGATGCTTAAGAGGGAGGGAGCATATGTATCCCTACGGCTGACCCATGTTGTTTATGGCAGAAACCAACACAATATTGTAATTATCCATCAATTAAAATCAATTAATTAAGAAAAAACTAAAACTAGGGCTACCATATGACCCAGCAATCTCACTCCTGGACACATATCCAGAAAACAACTATAATTCAAAAGGATACATGCATCCCTATGTCCGCAGCAATATTATTCACTATGGCCCAGACATGGAAACCACCTAAGTGCCCACTGACAGAAAAATGGTTGAAGAAGATGTGGTATAACATTAATATATAGAATGGAATACTACTCAGTCGTAAAAATAAATGAAGTAATGCCATTTGCAGCAACAGATGGGGAGAGAAAGATTGGAAGTTGGGGATTAGCAGGTACAAACTAGTATGCATAGGATAGATAAACAACAAAGCTCTAGCATATAGTACAGAGAACTATATTCAGTGGTTGTTCAGTCACTAAGTTGTGTCTGACTCTTTGTGATGCTATGGATTGAAGCATGCCAGGCTTCTCTGTCATATACGGTCTCCTGGAGTTTGCTCAGATTCATGTCCATTGAGTTGGTGATGCTGTTTAACCATCTCATCCTCTGCCACTCCCTTCCCCTTTTGCCTTTAATCTTTCCCAGAGTCAGGGTCTTTTCCAGTGAGTCAACTCTTCACACCAGGTGGCCAAAGTATCGGAGCTTCAGCATCAGCCCTTTCAATGAATATTCCTTTAGAATTGACTGGTTTGATATCCTTTCAGTCCAAGAGACTTTCCAAAGTCTTCTCCAGTACCACAATCCGAAAGCATCCGTTCTTCAGCACTCAACCTTCTTTATGGTCCAACTCTCACATCCATACGTAACTATAGGAAAAAATCATAGCTTTGGCTATACAGATTTTTGTCAGTGAAGTGATGGCTCTGCTTTTTAATATGCTGTCTAGGTTTGTCTAGCCCCCACCTTCGAAGGAACAGCCATCTTTTAAGAAGCATTTTCCAAGGAGCTTTCCTTCCAAGGAGCAGGCATCTTTTAATTTCATGGCTGCAGTCACCATCCACAGTGATTTTAGAGCCTAAGAATTTGGAGCTCAAGAATTGAGCACCTTACATTTGCTTAGGAATTTTCAAGTTTGAGAAGATTTTAGGTCTCCTTTATCAGTCTAGACCAGTGACCTGGTCACCACAGTTAACGACTTCCCAAAGAGTATCAAGTTCTATAAAAAGCCTATCTTGAAGAGTCTCATAGAAAGACTGCCTTTTAAGATAAATGGATATGATCTCCAGCTTTCTGCTGCTTGCTACATTTTATATATATATATATATATATATATATATCCTCTGTGTAAGACATTTTGGTACTTAGCAACTAGTTAGATTTTGCAGGCAGAGATAGAGACTGGTGAGGAAAGAAGGGGCCGGATTTCGACACATGGGTTTCTGGGTGTGTGGTCTTTGGCTTTCCTAGCTGAAGTCCAAGAGCAGGATTTGGCTGCAGCATTGAAGGCCGGATTCCCATGGCTAATCTGAAGTAAACCACTGCCCTAAAGTACCTCAGGTAATGACTCAGAGAAGAGGGAAAATGTTGGGTCAGCCCTCATTATTTTAAAACAATGCTTTCAGAGTTAGACACATCCTCAACGATTGCCATTATCTACTTTGCAGAAATAGTGTGTAGACTAATTTGAGTTCAAGTTGAAGGTTTTACAGACTGACATTGAATGTTTCTGCAGTGCTGGTGGGATGGAAAGGTTATAGGTTTAAATACCTCAGGCAAAGAATTGAGACCATTCAAAATCTTCTGCTACTTTCTCCCTTTCCTCCCTTCCCTGAGTGTAACAGTATCTCCAATAACATATGTTCAATGACCTTCAAATAATGCCTGGATCAGAATGACATAGTGTCGTTTCACCCACAGTAGTCCCAATCACCATTGTCCCAACTGGCTGATTTACAATCAACCCACTCAAAATTCCTGTTGCTTCCTTCCAGTGTGGATTAACTTTATGGCACAAGGTAAAAGCCTTTAATAAAATGTCTAGCGCAGTCTGTTTTGGAGATCACTCAGACAGGTTTTAGTATATGACTCTAGGTGACCGGGGGCCCTGTACCCTTACATGTCACCTCCTTTCTATTAGGTACAACAGAAATATAAGGTAATTTGGAGTATATTAGGAGCATAAAGAATATGGAAAACCACACCTTAGAGACATCATCAAAATGAAGAATGCAAAAGGAAGCAATTTTGCTGGGGTTTGGCTTTTTATTTCTGAACTTTGCACATAAAATAATCCCTCCGAGCCCTGCAGAATAGGGTTTAAGAAGCACTTTTTCTTTCTGGAATATTTATTGAGCTCCAAGTAGGTATAGGGCATGACTGCAGGAGACACGCAGAGACATAAAACGCAAGCTCTGCCCTTCAGAATAGACAGTCTGCTTGGGAAGCATATGATAGAAAAGATTTGAAAAAGAGAGAGAAGTCCAGTTGAACAGGAAAAGAAACGCAGATGATTTGGACTCTAGGTAGTCAAACACCAGCAGAGTGCCCATGCAGTCTGGGGTGGGTAGGAGATGGAGAATCTGATGGAAAAGGAGGAGGAAGCATTTAGGCTAAAGTATAGGACAAGCAATAAGCAGTTTGTACTCATGTTCAGTTGCCGGGGTCCAGCCCCGGTGGGTCCAGGAAATTTGAAGCAGGGACAGCGTCGGTATCTTAGAAATAAGTATTTATNGCACTGGCAGGCGGGTTCTTTACCACTAAGCCACTAGGGAAGATTCTACTTATAAGATGGATCTTAGGCGGGCGGAGGAGTCAGAGTGGAACAAAAGTGGTTTATCTCAGTGTTTGCCACTGATGGCTCATAGACCACATCCAGCCTGCTATGTGTTTGCAAGGCCTGCAAGCTAAGAATAATTTTTACATTTTTTCATGGTTGAAAACAATAAAAAATATTTCATAATTCATGAAAGTTGTAGGAAGTTCAAATTTCCAAGCAGATCAAGTTAGATGGGCACACAGATTTTTGCCTGCTTAGAACTGTCCCTGGATGATTTTTCACAACAACAGCAGAATTAAGGGCTCACTGTGTAGAGCTACCGCTGGCAAAGCCTAAAATATTTACTACCTAGTTCTTTACGGGAAAAAGTGCCACCCCTGGTTTCTCAGAGGAACAATCCCTTGAACAGATCAAAGAGCAGGGAAACTGTCAGAGCCCTGATCCTGGTGGGGCTTATTAGGCTGTGGAATGTCAGCTTCACTGTCTTAATAGGGACTCACCAAAGGTTCTTGAGCAAGAGGGGGAGAGATGTGACAATCAAGACAGAGGAGAGTTTGGGGCAGGGAGACAATAGTGAGCACTTAGTGGAGGTGTGAGATTCGCAGATGGCTCAGTGGTAAAGAATCCAGCTGACTCTATGACCCACCTCCCAGAATATTGGAAACAAAAGCAAAAATAAACAAATGGGACCTAAATAAACTTAAAAGCTTCTGCACAACAAAGGAAACTATAAGCAAGGTGAAAAGACAGCCTTCAGAATGGGAGAAAATAATAGCAAATGAAGCAAATGACAAACAACTAATCTCAAAAATATACAAGCAACCTCTGCAGCTCAACTCCAGAAAAATAAACGACCCAATCAAAAAATGGGCCAAAGAACTAAATAGACAGTTCTCCAAAGAAGACATACAGACCGCTAACAAACACATGAAAAGACATTCAACATCACTCATTATCAGAGAAATGCAAATCAAAACCACAGTGAGGTATCATTTCATGCCAGTCAGAATGGCTTCGATACAAAAGTCTACAAGCAATAAATGCTGGAGAGGGTGTGGAGAAAAGGGAGCCCTCTTACACTGTTGGTGGGAACGCAAACTAGTACAGCCACTATGGAGAACAGTGTGGAGACTCCTTAAAAAACTGGAATTTGAACTGCCTTATGACCCAGCAATCCCACTGCTGGGCATACACACCAAGGAAACCAGAATTGAAAGAGACACATGTACCCCAATGTTCATCGCAGCAGTGTTTATAATAGCCAGGACATGGAAGCAACCTAGGTGACCATCAGCAGATGAATGGATAAGAAAGCTGTGGTACATATACACAATGGAGTATTACTCAGCCATTAAAAAGACTACATTTGAGTCAATTCTAATGAGGTGGATGAAACTGGAGCCTATTATACAAAGTGAAGTAAGCCAGAAAGAAAAACACCTATATAGTATACTAACACATATATATGGAATTTAGAAAGATGGTAACAATAACCCTGTATGGGAGACAGCAAAAAAGACACAGATGTATAGAACAGTCTTTTGGACTCTGTGGGAGAGGGCGAGGGTGGGATGATTTGGGAGAATGGCATTGAAACATGTATAATATCATATANGGTGGTACATATACACAATGGAGTATTACTCAGCCATTAAAAAGAATACATTTGAATCAGTTCTAATGAGGTGGATGAAACTGGAGCCTATTATACAGAGTGAAGTAAGCCAGAAAGAAAAACACCT
Source organism: Neotragus moschatus (assembly GCA_006410615.1). Lineage (NCBI taxonomy): Eukaryota > Metazoa > Chordata > Mammalia > Artiodactyla > Bovidae > Neotragus > Neotragus moschatus. The sequence goes on along the minus strand of SJYA01001691.1, from coordinate 2,606,928 downwards.
ATATAGTATACTAACACATATATATGGAATTTAGAAAGATGGTAACAATAACCCTGTATGGGAGACAGCAAAAAAGACACAGATGTATAGAACAGTCTTTTGGACTCTGTGGGAGAGGGCGAGGGTGGGATGATTTGGGAGAATGGCATTGAAACATGTATAATATCATATACGAAACGAATCACCAGTCCAGGTTCAATGCATGATACTGGATGCTTGGGGCTGGTACACTAAGATGACCCAGAGGAATGGTACAGGGAGGGAGGAGGGAGGGGGGTTCAGGATGGGGAGCACGTGTATACCTGTGGCAGATTCATGTTGACATATGGCAAAACCAATACAATATTGTAAAGTAATTAAAAAAAAAAAAAGAATCCAGCTGCCAAGCAGGAGATGTGGGTTCAGTCCCCAGGTCAGGAAGATCCCCTGAACAAGGAAATGGCAACCCATTCTAGTATTCTTGCCTGGGGAAATCCATGGACAGAGGAGCCTGGCGGGCTACAGTCTGTCGGGCCACAAAGGGTCAGACACGGCGGTGACCAGCAGCAGCAGCAGTGGAGGTGTAACAGACACAGACCCGGACTGTGACTCCTCTCTGCTCTCCTGAGGACAGTCTCACTGCTCTTCCTCTTCAACCCTCCAACAACCCTCTTTCACTTTTAGCTGATGACCCTGTCTACATTTCACTGAGAAATATTTAAAAGGAAGAAGAAACAAACACGCAGCAACCCCATCATCCTCCCACAGAGTGTCCATGGGCTCAGAGTCTTGTCTCTCTCCTGCTACATTGAAAGCTGCCTGACTCAGCACCTGGGGCTTTCAGAATAAGGTTCAAACCCAGACCTTGTAACTGAGCAGGACCCCATGGGGCCTCCAGGGTCAGGCCCCTCCCCCGTGTCCTCTGCCTGCCTCTTACTTGTAAGAAAACTTTAGCTTCCTAGGCCTTCCCTGAGTTCCAAAGAATAAATTTCATCAGAGAAGTGAGAAAGATCCAGAAGCAAAGGAAAACAGTCAAGCAAGACAAAATAATCATAGTTTAGCCATTAAACAAAGTCAAGGACTTTTATTTCCTCCTCAAGGGCTATAGATAATATTCTGAGTCGTACCCTTGGAGCTATTTTGCAGATACTGAAATCCCCACTAGGAAGAAGTTAACTGTATGTATGCTCCCCTCAAGCATGTAGATCCCAGAACGATTGGAACCAGCAGCTTGATGATGTTGACTCCGGGGTTCCCTCACCACAAACCAATCAGAAGCATGTCCACAAGCTAGTCACATCCTATCTTTAATAACCTTTCTTGTTGACATAGGAGGGGAAGGTGAAGATGGGATGAATTGAGAGGTATCATTAACATACATACACTATCATATGCAAAAGAAATAGCCAGCGGGAAGTTGCTGTATAACATAGGGAGCCCAGCCTGGCCCTTCATGTTGAATTAGAGGAGAGGAATGGCGGGAGGGATGCTCAAGAAGGAGGGTAAATATATATATATTTAATTATGATAGATAAGGCAATGGCACCCCACTCCATTACTCTTGCCTGGAAAATCCCATGGATGGAGGAGCCTGGTAGGCTGCAGTCCATGGAGTCGCTAAGAGTCAGGCATGACTGAACGACTTCACTTTCACTTTTCACTTTCATGCATTGAAGAAGGAAATGGCAACCCACTCCAGTATTCTTGCCTGGAGAATCCCAGGGACAGAGGAGCCTAGTGGGCTGCTGTCTATGGGGTCTCACAGAGTCAGACACGACTGAAGCAACTTAGCAGCAGCAGCAGCATTGCTGTGTGGCAGAAGCCAACACGACATTGTAAAGCAATTTTCCACCAGTTTAAAAAAATTGTTTTTTAAGAGAAAAAAACATTCCCTGAAAGCTAGGGGAAGTTTGAGTCAGAGTTTAGTATTTTCAATTCCAAGCTATAATCAACCATTTCCACTCCCAGGTAAGGCTCCTGACCCTCACCAGCCCCACTTCCCTCCCCGACCAGGTCCAGGGCCTGCTCTAGAAAGGAAGTCAATCAGCTGCTGTGGTGGGGGCAGAGTCAGATTCCTCATCACCATTTTCCTCACTTGTCAGCTGCTCTTCTCACTCTTATGGGACTGGAGCCAGAGAGGAGGAAATTTCTCACATGACCAACAAGGGGGTAGTGTTGGGGAATGATTCTTGCTTCCCTAGATACTTTCTTGGACTCAGCATCTCCTCCTCTTCACCCTACCCCTGAAAACTTGTCACCAGGTGCTTTGCTAAAGTGACACTCTCTTCTCTGGATCACTACGTGTTTCATCTCCAGCTGCTGGGAATCACCAAAGGCCCACCAGGTAACACGACCGAGGCCCCCCTCCACTCCCTGGGGTCAAAATTAAAGTTCTCTCATATTGAACTATTAATTCAACAGCTGAGTTGCTTTTCTTTCCAGTTCAGAATCCTAATGAGCTAAAAAGTTATTAAAAGATATGACATCTTTATTTGAATAAAAGACCTGAGTGCTGACCTTCACATTCTCAGCTCAATCTTCCCTTAGGGTACAGCATACCTAACCAGTCTTTTGATCTTACTGTTGTTGTTCAGTCGCTCAGTCATGTCTGACTCTTTGTGAGCCCATGGACTGCAGCACGCCAGGGTTCCCTGTCCTTCACTATCTCCCAGAGTGTGCTCAAACTCATGTCCATTGAGTCAATGATGCCATCCAACCATCTCATCTTCTGTCACTCCCTTCTCCTCCTGCCCTCAATCTTTCTCAGTATCAGGGTCTTTTCCAGTGAGTCAGCTCTTTGCATCACATAGCCAAAGAATTGGAGTTTCAGCTTCAGCATCAGTCCTTCCAATGAATATTCAGGACTGATTTCCGTTAGGATTTCAGAGGCCTCCCTACCCACCCTGAGGTCAAAATTAAAGTTCTCTCATATTGAACTACCATTAAATCAGCAACTGAGCTGCTTTCCTTTCCAGTTCAGAATCCTAATGAACTAAAAAGTTATTAAAAGATATGACATCTTCATTTGAATAAAAGGAGGAAGCAAGAGAGTTCCAGAAAAACACCTATTTCTGCTTTATTGACTATGCCAAAGCCTTTGACTGTGTGGATCACAATAAACTGTGGAAAATTCTGAAAGAGATGGGAATACCAGACCATCTGATCTGCCTCTTAAGAAATCTATATTCAGCTCAGGAAGCAACAGTTAGAACTAAACATGGAACAACAGACTGGTTCCAAATAGGAAAAGGAGTCAAGGCTGTATATTGTCATTTAACTTATATTCAGAGTACATCAAGAGAAATGCTGGGTGGGATGAAGCACAATCTGGAATCAAGATTGCCGGGAGAAATGTCAATAACCTCAGATATGCAGATGACACTACCCTTATGGCAGAAAGTGAAGAAGAACTAAAGAGATTTTTGATGAAAGTGAAAGAGGAGAGTGAAAAATTTGGCTTAAAACTCAACATTCAGAAAACGAAGATCGTGGCATCTGGTCCCATCACTTCATGGAAAATAGATGGGGAAACAGTAGAAACAGTGACAGACTTTATTTTTTTGGGCTCCAAAGTCACTGCAGATGGTGACTGCAGCCATGAAATTAAAAGATGCTTGCTCCTTGGAAGAAAAATTATGACCAACCTAGACAGCATATAAAAAGCAGAGACATTACTTTGTCAACAAAAGTCCGTCTAGTCAAAGCTATGGTTTTTCCAGTAGGCATGTATGGATGTGAGAGTTGGGACTATAAAGAAAGCCGAGCACTGAAGAATCGATGCTTTTGAACTGTGGTGATGTAGAAGACTCTTGAGAGTCCCTTGGACTGCAAGGAGATCCAACTAGTCCATCCTAAAGGAAGTCAATCCTGAATATTCATTGGAAGGACTGATACTGAAGCTGAAACTGTAATACTTTGGCAATCTGATGCAAAGAACTGACTCATTAGAAAAGACCCTGATGCTGGGAAAGATTGAAGGCAAGAGGAGAAGGGGAAGACAGAGGATGAGATGGTTGGATGGCATCACCAACTCGATGGACATGAGTTTGAGCAAGCTCTGGGAGTTGATGATGGACAGGGAAGCCTGGAGTGCTGCAGTCCATCGGGTCACAAAGAGTCAGACATGACTGAGAGACTGTACTAAACTGAACTGTGTCTGGGCCTCCAGCTCCCCTACATCTCATGTAGACCTTACTCTGACCATGCCTCCCACCAGGGCAAGCCTCTCTCTCTTTTTTGCAAAATTCAAGGCCGGGGGTGTCACAGTCATAATTCATACTGTTGGCATAAGTGTTTTTTTTAATTGAGATTTAATTGCTTTACAGTATTGTGTTAGTTTCTGCTGTACAGCAAAGTGAATCAGCTATATGTATACATGCATCCACCCTTTCTTGGATTTCCTTCCCATTTAGGCCATCACACTGAGTAGAGTTGCCTGTGCTATCCAGTAGGTTCCCGTTAGTTGTCTGTTTTACACAAGGTAGTGTATATATGTCAATCCCAATCTCCCAGTTTATCCCACCCCCACTTTCCCCTTTGGTCTCCATATGCTTGTTCCTTATATTTGAATAATTTTTCTGTGCCTTAAATAATCCTGAAAAAGCTGTCTATTCCATGCACCTCCCATCACTTCTAAACTGCTTGGTGAGGACCAGATCCCATGCCCTCCTTATGACTCTTAAGTGAGACACAGGTCTAGGGGCCAGGACAGGCAACCTGGATGCAAATTTGTTTTACAGCCAACTTGGCCTTCACCTCTAGGAGTCTTAGCGCTCCAACCTCAAAGGTGAGGTTAGATCAATCTTCAGATCACCTCCATTACAGCTTCTCTGTGTCCATCCCAGAAACAAGAGACAAAGGCAAACCGTCTAGAAATCACACAAAGAGATTCTTGGGCCAGTGCTACCCATGTGTGAGCCTCAGGTACAAGTCCATCCTGTCCTCTGTGCCCTGGGCAAAATGCTGGGTGACTTTCCAAGAACCACTTTGAAAAGCCAGCCAGAGAGGGGAGCTCACAACTGCCTAGTCACCACCAAGACTTTGAAAAACTACAGAGCATGGGTCCTGGACTCTCCAAAGATGTTAAGTTGGCCCAGCCTCCTGAGCCCACCCCTCCTGCGTCTCAGGCCCTTCACCTCCTGGACCCCAGGGTACCCATCTATAGCTGCAGCCCTCATCCTCTTAACATTCTTCATTCATCTTCATCATCCCATGGAACGCTAATACAAAACTATTCTCACCTACAGTGGTCTTTTTATCTTTCAACACTTTAGAGGTCATGTGGGTGCTTGCGTGCTAAGTCACTTCAGTTGTGTCTGACTCTGTGACTCCATGGACCATAGCCCGCCAGGCTGTCCACAGGATTCACCAGGCAAGAACACTGGAGTTGGTTGCCATCCTCAGGGGATCTTCCCAACCCAGGGATCGAACCCCTGTCTCTTATGTCTCCTGCACTGACTGGCAGGTGAGTTCTTTACCACCAGCACCACCTGGGAAGCCCAGAGAGCACATCAAGAATTAACTGCTTTTTCCTGGGGAATATCACTTAGCATAGGGGGCAATCCTTAGGGCATCCCCTAAGGATGTCATCAGGTATTGCCCCAAATGTGCCCATGCTGAGCTACCTGAAAGCTGCCTTCTTATCAGCTTCTCCCACAAAGGGACCTGCGCTCTCCTGGTTGGGTGTTGCCCAAATATTAAGAGTCAAGATGAATGGAATTGTGTCTCTCCCTCCATGTACCCCTCTGGATCCTTTCTCTACCCACCTCTGTTCTGATCTGCCCCACTCTGTGTCCCCAGGAGGCTTCACTCTGCGCAGCATTCCCTGGGCTTTCACCCCCTGCCTTCCGCTGGGTGCTGCCAGTCCTGTGGCAGATCAGACCAGAGGGACGTGAGGTCAGAGTATTGATTCCCCTCACTTCCTCCGAGTCAGTCTCGACTTGGGCAGTGCTTGTGCTCCTCTGTGCAGGACCGCAGCTCCTGTCAGCCCCAACCCCCCGTCCTGGCACAGCTTCTGCTCTCAGCTTTGGAAAAAGCCTCCTCCTCTTGCCAATATAGAACCAAAGGAGGTGAGGGCTTCTCATTGCTCCTCATCTCAGGAACAGTGTCAGACACCTACAAGGGATAGACCAGCATGCTGAAAGACAATGGAACATCCATGCCCAAGTCCACAGGAAAGAACCATTCTAGATGCCATTAATGCTTGTGATTCATGGGAAGAGGTCTGAATAGCACCACAAGCAGGAGTTTGAAAGAAGATGATTCCAACCCTCATGGATGGCTTGGAGGAGTGAAGACTTCAGTGGAGGAAGTAACTGCAGATGTGGTAGAAATAACAAGGGAACTAGAACTGGAAGTGGAGCCTTTAGACGTGACTCAATCGCTGCAGACTCAGGACAAAACTTTAATGGGTGAGGAGCTGCTTCTCATGGATGAACAAAGAAAGTGATTCCTTGAGATGAAATACTCCTGGTGAAGATGCTGTGAAGATTGCTGAAATGACAACAAATGATTTTGAATATTCCATAAATTTAGCTGATAAAGCAGGGGCAGGTTTTAATAGGATCGACTCCAGTTTTGAAAGAAGTTTTAGCTGTGGGTAAATGCTACCAAATAGCATTGCATGCTACAGAGAAGTCATTCTTGAAAGGAAGAGTCAATCCATCTGGTAGATTTTCTTGCTGTCATATTTGAAGAAATTGCTGCAACGGCCCCCAGTGTTCAGCAACCACCAGCCTGATCAGTCAGCAGTCACCAATACTGAGGCAGGACCCTCCACCAGCAAAATGGCTACAGCTATTCCCCAAAAGCTTAGATGACAGTGAGTATTTTTAGCAATAAGGATTTTTTAATCGAGGTATGTACATTTTTTTAACACATAATTCTATTACCACTTAATATAGTATAGGGTAACATAACTTTTACATGCACTGGGAAACCAAAAAATTTGTGTGACTCCCGTTATTGATTTTAGCTTTATTGCAGTATTCTCAGACCAAATTCACTACAGACTGCCTGTATTTAAAATGAGCCCTTTTAGGTCACACCTGAGTTGATGGCAACAAGTGACTCATGATAAGATCTTGGAGACTTTCAAGGGAGAAGCTGGGCAGGCCACAAAGACAAGCATGTGGTTAGAGGGTTGACATTTTCAGGGCCCCCTGGAGATTTCTAGGGAGGGGAGGGGGACTGGAGATGAGTTCAGTCATGTAGCCATCGATTGACTCAATTACGCCTATGTAATGAAATATCAGTACCACTCTGCACAGTGGCATTCAGGGAATTTCCTGGCTAAGGAACATACTGATGTACCAAGAGGGTGATGCAACCCAACATTATAGGGACAGAAGCTCTTGCACCCCACACTCAGACCTTCCTATTTATCTCTTCCATTTGGCTATTCCTGAGTTGCATCCTTTATAATAAAAATGTCATGGCAAGTATATTGCTTTTAGAGAATTCTGTGACTCATTCTAGCAAATTATTGAATCTGAGGGCTTTGTGGGATGCTCCAAATTTGCAGCCACACAGGACAGAAGGATGAGTGGCCTGGGGACAGCCAGGGCTTGCAGCTGGTCTCTGAAGTGAGGACAGTCTTTTGGGGCTGAGATCCCTAACCCATGAGGTCTGAGTTAATTCCTAGTAGCTATATGTCAGAATTGAATTGAATTGTTCAACACCTAATTGATTTTGGAATGCAATGTGGGAACGGAACCAGCCAGATTAAAGGCTGGGAATCATGAAGCAGGGCAAAAAGAGAATCCCATTTTGTACTGAGCCCAGAATTCCTCCCATGGGTTGTCATTTTGGCTGTTTAGAACATTATTTGAAGGTTGCTAATGTGAATGATTATGAAGACCAGGCTTTCCCTGAAGAACTGGGTTGTGCTGGGTCCATGCAGAGCCGCATTCAGAGTTAGCAACAGCTACAGCTGGAGCAGTGGGCAGAGCAGAACTACAGCAGTGGGTGCACACCACTATATATAAAATAGGCGCCCAGCAAGGGCCTACACTATAGCACAGGGAACTCTACTCAATATGCTGCAGTAATCTATATGGGAAAGAATCTGAAAAAGAATAGATACATGCATGCATGCTAAGTCGCTTCAGTCGTGTCCAACTCTTTGAGACCCTGTGGACTGTGGCCCACCAGACTCCTCTGTCCGAGGGATTCTCCAGGTCATTGGAGTGGATTGCCATCCCCTCCTCCAGGGGGGCTTCCCAAAACGGATCAAACCCATGTCTCTTATGTCTCCTGCACTGGCAAGCGGGTTCTTTGCCACTAGAGTCACCTGGGAAGCCCAGATATATGTATATATATATCACTAAATCATTTTGCTGTACACCTGAAACTAACAGAATATTGTAAATCAACTATGCTACTGCTAAGTCACGTCAGTCGTGTCTGACTCTGTGCGACCCCATAGATGGCAGCCAACCAGGCACCCATCCCTGGGATTCTCCAGGCAAGAACACTGGAGTGGCTTGCCATTTCCTTCTCCAAAGCATGAAAGTGAAAAGTGCAAGTGAAGTAGCTCAGTCGTGTCCGACTCTTCATGACCCCATGGACTGCAGCCCACCAGGCTCCTCCATCCATGGGATTTTCCAGGCAAGGGTACTGGAGTGGGTTGCCACTGCCTTCTCCCAAAATTAAAAGAAAAATTTTAAATGAATATCAAAAACATCTAAAAATTTACCATTAGCCAAGGGTTTTTGTTTATTATTTCAAACCACTCATTTCATTGTGAAAATATAGAAAAAAATAACTACAAACCTTATAGATGGGAAGGCAAATGTGACCTGATCAGAAATCAAAGACTGACAAGACTTTTTGAAAAATTACTATTTAAATATTTACCATTACCTACGGTTTAATGACCTTTTCACTATATGCCTGATATGGTGCAAAATGCTTTGCATGCATTGCTTTACTCCCATTATTTTCCCCCTAACTTGAATTTTTCATATTCGTAACTATTCAATGCTTGTTAATAACTTTACCAAATGATGCAATCATCACCATAAACTGGCTTTAGAACATTCTAATCCTTCCAATAAGCTCGCTCATGCTGAGTAGCGTAAACCATATTCATTACCATATGTAAAATAGCCAGTGGCAACTTGCTGCATGACACTGGGAGCTCTCATCCTATCTAGAGGGTAGGATGGGGTGGGAGGCGGGAGAGGAGGGAGGGGACACATGTATACTGATGGCTGATCCATGCTGATGTACGGCAGAAACCAATACAATATACTAAAGCCATTATCCTCCAACTAAAAATAAGTAAAAAAACAAAAAACAAAAAAACACTAAAATGCTTGAATGGGAGGAAAAAAAGATTACTCATGTCCATTTACAGTTATCGCCCCTAGATCCAAGCAATCACTAATCTACTTTCTGTTTCTATAAATTTGCCATTTCTGGACATTTCATATGAATGGAATCTTCCAATTAAAAAAAGAAGAACTACAGCAGGAGTGTTGGGTGGGCAGGAGTTCGTATCTCTGCCTGAGGGGTAAGGGCTGGAGTGGGAACTAGAGAGACAAGATTCCTGGTGAGCATTTCTCTGAGGCTTTGGCAGGACTCCCGAAAAGGTGTGACCGATTCTTACTCGTGGGTTGACAGCGCCCTGCTGCTTCTCTCAGCAAGAGCCTACCACATACCCAGCCTCCTGAAGAGGGTGTGAAGAATTCAAGGAGAATCCTATTAAATTTAAGACACAGTACCAATTTTACACCAACTCTTTCAGAAAATAGAAGAAAAAAAGGAAACTTTCCCAATTACTGTATAAAGTCAATATTATCCTGATACCAAGCCTGGCAAAGATATTACAAGGAAACAAATTTTGACAAATATCCTTAACAAAATATCAGCAAAGTATTCCAGCAACATGTGACAAGGGGTGGCTCATAAGCAAGTGGCATTTGTGAACAGGAATACAAGTTAACATCTAAAAATCAAATATTTTTTTAGCCATGCCACACATAATGTAGGATTTTAGTTTCCCTACCAGGGATTGAAACTGGAACCTCAGCATTGAGAGCATGGAGTCTTCACCACTAGACTGCCAGGAATTCCCCAGAAAGAAACATTTAAAATGATCAAATAAAGGAGGTGGGAAATAGTCATTTCAATAGATTCAGAAAAATCAGTAGACAAACTTCATCACCCATTCACGATTAAAAAACAAACAACAACAAAAATATCCAGCTAACTTAGAATAGAGGGAAATCTTCCCCCATGGGATAAAGGAAGGACCTTTATGAACATCCTTAAGCTAGCATCACTTTAATGGTGAAATATGGAAAAACAACCTCAAGATTGAAAAACTACACAGACGTCCATACTCACACTGATTCAACACTGTAGTTGAATAAGTACAACACATCAAGAAAAAGAGAAATTAGGCATGACGACTGGAACAGGAGCAAAACTCTGCTCAGAGTTCACAAGAATTTTTATATTAAAAAAGCTAAAAGGAAAAATTTTTTAAACTGTCAGGTCTAATAAATTCATTTTAGGGTAGAAAGTCAATGTACAAAAATCAATTTATGTTCGTATATTTTTGTAAGAAAGAAAATTGGAATATGAAACAGTCAATAAGGTTAACTGGCAACTCTTTCCAAAACAGTTTATAAAACTTAATTAACTCAATCCCAACCATCATCCTATAGCAATGAACAAATTTATTCTAAAATTTTTATGATGCTACAAAATTTGAAGTAGTCAAACATGTCAGGATCAGAAAGCAGTGAATTAAAAGGAAAAAAATATGTTGCTTTTTATTAAAAACTTTCATTCATCAAGATACCAGCAATAAAATGAGTGAACAAGTCAGAGAGTGTGAGAAAATGTTCATAAGCTATTGGTATATATCTGAGAAAGGTCTTTTATCTAGGATATATAAAGAATTATCAGAACTCAGAAATAAAAAATCCAATGAAATAGAATATAGGCAAAAGACTTGAAAAGATACTTCATAAAGGAAGAAATATCAAAAGCATAAACATATTAAAAAATGTTCAACATCATTACTCTCCAGAGAAATGCTAATTAAAACACAATAAGATACCTCTCACACTTCTTATTAGAAATGGCAAAAATTTTAAATATCAAAAACACCAAATGCTGATGAAGATATACAAAACCAGACTCATTTTGTTGGGGANCCCCATGGACTGCAGCCCACCAGGCTCCTCCATCCATGGGATTTTCCAGGCAAGGGTACTGGAGTGGGTTGCCACTGCCTTCTCCCAAAATTAAAAGAAAAATTTTAAATGAATATCAAAAACATCTAAAAATTTACCATTAGCCAAGGGTTTTTGTTTATTATTTCAAACCACTCATTTCATTGTGAAAATATAGAAAAAAATAACTACAAACCTTATAGATGGGAAGGCAAATGTGACCTGATCAGAAATCAAAGACTGACAAGACTTTTTGAAAAATTACTATTTAAATATTTACCATTACCTACGGTTTAATGACCTTTTCACTATATGCCTGATATGGTGCAAAATGCTTTGCATGCATTGCTTTACTCCCATTATTTTCCCCCTAACTTGAATTTTTCATATTCGTAACTATTCAATGCTTGTTAATAACTTTACCAAATGATGCAATCATCACCATAAACTGGCTTTAGAACATTCTAATCCTTCCAATAAGCTCGCTCATGCTGAGTAGCGTAAACCATATTCATTACCATATGTAAAATAGCCAGTGGCAACTTGCTGCATGACACTGGGAGCTCTCATCCTATCTAGAGGGTAGGATGGGGTGGGAGGCGGGAGAGGAGGGAGGGGACACATGTATACTGATGGCTGATCCATGCTGATGTACGGCAGAAACCAATACAATATACTAAAGCCATTATCCTCCAACTAAAAATAAGTAAAAAAACAAAAAACAAAAAAACACTAAAATGCTTGAATGGGAGGAAAAAAAGATTACTCATGTCCATTTACAGTTATCGCCCCTAGATCCAAGCAATCACTAATCTACTTTCTGTTTCTATAAATTTGCCATTTCTGGACATTTCATATGAATGGAATCTTCCAATTAAAAAAAGAAGAACTACAGCAGGAGTGTTGGGTGGGCAGGAGTTCGTATCTCTGCCTGAGGGGTAAGGGCTGGAGTGGGAACTAGAGAGACAAGATTCCTGGTGAGCATTTCTCTGAGGCTTTGGCAGGACTCCCGAAAAGGTGTGACCGATTCTTACTCGTGGGTTGACAGCGCCCTGCTGCTTCTCTCAGCAAGAGCCTACCACATACCCAGCCTCCTGAAGAGGGTGTGAAGAATTCAAGGAGAATCCTATTAAATTTAAGACACAGTACCAATTTTACACCAACTCTTTCAGAAAATAGAAGAAAAAAAGGAAACTTTCCCAATTACTGTATAAAGTCAATATTATCCTGATACCAAGCCTGGCAAAGATATTACAAGGAAACAAATTTTGACAAATATCCTTAACAAAATATCAGCAAAGTATTCCAGCAACATGTGACAAGGGGTGGCTCATAAGCAAGTGGCATTTGTGAACAGGAATACAAGTTAACATCTAAAAATCAAATATTTTTTTAGCCATGCCACACATAATGTAGGATTTTAGTTTCCCTACCAGGGATTGAAACTGGAACCTCAGCATTGAGAGCATGGAGTCTTCACCACTAGACTGCCAGGAATTCCCCAGAAAGAAACATTTAAAATGATCAAATAAAGGAGGTGGGAAATAGTCATTTCAATAGATTCAGAAAAATCAGTAGACAAACTTCATCACCCATTCACGATTAAAAAACAAACAACAACAAAAATATCCAGCTAACTTAGAATAGAGGGAAATCTTCCCCCATGGGATAAAGGAAGGACCTTTATGAACATCCTTAAGCTAGCATCACTTTAATGGTGAAATATGGAAAAACAACCTCAAGATTGAAAAACTACACAGACGTCCATACTCACACTGATTCAACACTGTAGTTGAATAAGTACAACACATCAAGAAAAAGAGAAATTAGGCATGACGACTGGAACAGGAGCAAAACTCTGCTCAGAGTTCACAAGAATTTTTATATTAAAAAAGCTAAAAGGAAAAATTTTTTAAACTGTCAGGTCTAATAAATTCATTTTAGGGTAGAAAGTCAATGTACAAAAATCAATTTATGTTCGTATATTTTTGTAAGAAAGAAAATTGGAATATGAAACAGTCAATAAGGTTAACTGGCAACTCTTTCCAAAACAGTTTATAAAACTTAATTAACTCAATCCCAACCATCATCCTATAGCAATGAACAAATTTATTCTAAAATTTTTATGATGCTACAAAATTTGAAGTAGTCAAACATGTCAGGATCAGAAAGCAGTGAATTAAAAGGAAAAAAATATGTTGCTTTTTATTAAAAACTTTCATTCATCAAGATACCAGCAATAAAATGAGTGAACAAGTCAGAGAGTGTGAGAAAATGTTCATAAGCTATTGGTATATATCTGAGAAAGGTCTTTTATCTAGGATATATAAAGAATTATCAGAACTCAGAAATAAAAAATCCAATGAAATAGAATATAGGCAAAAGACTTGAAAAGATACTTCATAAAGGAAGAAATATCAAAAGCATAAACATATTAAAAAATGTTCAACATCATTACTCTCCAGAGAAATGCTAATTAAAACACAATAAGATACCTCTCACACTTCTTATTAGAAATGGCAAAAATTTTAAATATCAAAAACACCAAATGCTGATGAAGATATACAAAACCAGACTCATTTTGTTGGGGAGAACATGTCTTCTAGCAATTCCACTCCCAGTATCTCTCCAAGAAAAAGCGGTCTATGTTCAGAAAAAGACTTGCACATAAAGGATCACAGCTGTGAAGTCGCTCAGTCGTGTCCGACTCTCTGAGACCCCGTGGACTGTAGCCTACCAGGCTCCTCCATTCGCAGGACTTTTGAGGCAAGAATGCTGGAGTGGGTTGCCATTTCCTTGTCCAGGGGATCTTCCCAACCCAGGGATCGAACCTACATTTCCTGCATTGTAAGCAGATGCTTTACCATCTAAGCCACCAGGGACATTTTATTAGAAATGGCAAAATTTTAAAGATCAAAAATATCAAATGTTGAGGAGATATACAAAGCCAGACTCATTTTGCTGGGGAGAACATGTCTTCTAGCAATTCCATTCCCAGTATCTCTCCAAGAATAAAAACAGTCTGTGTTCAGAAAAAGACTTGCACATAAAGGATCACAGCAGCTTACTCCACCAGGGCCGAAAGCTAGAAACAACACAAGGGCCAGCAACCAGAGAAAGGGTAAACACATTGGGGCAAATCCGTACAATGGAACAGAACTCAGCAATGAAAAGGAGTAAGCTCTGATACAAGCATGTAAGCTCTGGTAGAAGAACATCACAGAAATCATGCTGAGTGAAAGAAACCAGCCTGGCACTCTGTGACAACCTAGGGTGATGAGATGGGGAGGGAGGCCCAAGATGAAGAGGATATATGTATACTTAGAGCTGATTCGTGTTGTACACCAGAAACCAACACAACATTGTAAAGCAATTATTCTCCTCTTAAAAATTAAAAAAAAAAGACTACATGCTACAGCAATCCTTTCATATACATTTCTAAAATAAACAAAAACTAATTTAAGATGAATAAAAATACAGATTATCTATTGGGGGAATAGGATGGCACTTTCTCATATGCAGGAAATGTTGTATATCCTCCTTAGGGTGTGGTTACATACCTTTGTCCATTTGTTAAATATGCACAGCTAAGATTTATGCATTTCAGCAAACATAAATTTCACCCTGACAAAACACCTATCACAATAAAAACACTGGCAGGAATGGGTTGGAGGCAGACATCATACAGTAATAGCAAAATGTTGCTCATTGTCACAGCTGGGTGACGGGTGCACAGTTCATTATATTACCATAATCATTTTTTAAATGTTTGAAAGTTTCTATAATAAAGGTTTTTAAAATGTACTGGGGTCATGAGTTAAACTTTTACCTTTTGCTTGTAAATATGAAATCAGAAAAACCAGAACCAAATATCCTGCTCAGGTATGTTTGAGTTGCTCAGAGCAGTAGTTGTAGAAGGGGAGAGAAGTGAGAGATGAGGAGTAGGCGACTTCTCAGGATGCTGCAGGGGGTAGAGAGGGAAGACGGGAAGCAAAGACAAAGGGAAGTAGAAAGGGAAGATGGCAGGTGCGAGAGAGAAGGGGTCAAGAGGGCACTGAACTTCCTGGTTTAGGACCAAAGGTGTGAGGAGAGGGGTCCTCTTGGGATTGGTGTTTGGGGGACAGAACAGGGGGCTGAGCCTGGAACCTGGGACTCTCAAAAGGATGTTGAGGCCACCAGCCTCTCATCTGGATTGTGTACTTGTCACAAAGCCTCAGACAAAAGGAGGACTTGTCTGCCCCGGGAGGATCTTGGAGGTGCCAACCAGAGACTGGAAGTGACTTCCTCCCTGGCCATCATGTCAGCTGGGCTGCCCTGAGCACAAGCAGGAGGCAAGTTCAAGGGTTTACAGAATAAAAAAGTAAGAAAAGTGATTTTAAAAAATAACCCCCCACGAGTGTTATAAAGTGACATAGAGCCCTGGTAGACCCACCTCCACATATGCATAAGGTGTACTCCACCAGGCACCCCGTGGGGTGGGGGTCATGGGCCCCCTTCAAGATGAGGAAACTACTGAACAGGAACTAAAGGCTGCTTGACCCAAAGCCCATCAAGACACGGTCCTTGCCCAGGCAGAATACCTGGGCTGAATCCATCCCCCAACACCTGCTCTTTGTACCCGCAGCAGCCTGTGCAAAGTCATGGGAGCTCCCAGAACACCTGTTTCCCCAGTCTTCCAAGCCTCCTCCAGCCCCTCTCAGGTTCACGCCCCCAGGCACCTCCCAAAAAATGAGCTCTTTGCCTGAGTATGTGTCCTTTTTGCATGGCTGGTACCTTCCCAGCCCTTAAGTACCCACTCATCACTCCTCCCTGGAAAGGCCTCCCAAAACAGCCTTCTTGAGTATCTTCTATTACTATTTTCAGAAGCTCTCGTTTCCTTCAGGGCAGCTACACAATGTAAGAATATTTTCTTGCTTCTCCACTGGAATTGTTTGTTAACAAGCTCCCTTTCAAACAAGAGGATGGCTAACTGCTTTCTCAAAGTGAAATGTCTGAAACCTCAAGCAAAGAAATGTAGGCTCTGGGTGGGGAAGGTAACAGCCCTCTGCAGAACCACAGAAAAACAAAGCATTATTGAAGACTCTCCACTCCCCACTTAGGCAAAAACTGAAACTTGGATGAGCTCCTACCTATAATCCCAGTGATGCTGATGGTGGCACTGGCAAAAATTAAGTTGCCTTATCCCGTGCCAAGGACTTCATATATTTATCTCCAATCCTCAAAACCATCCTGTAAGATGAAGACTATTATATATGTAGATATGAGAAAAGTGTAATTCAGAGAAACTTAGTCACTCTGTATCTATGATAAATGCCAAACTGAAATGTTTATACTCATTCTCTCAGAAGTTTTCGTTAGAATGTCCTCTACAGAGCCCAGTGAAAGACACACACGCACACAGGCATACATGTGCACACAGCCCCCTCCAATTCGCCCCTGCCCCCATCCCCACAGTGGAACAATAAAAAGTCTCTAAAACCGTATTCAAATCAAGTGGTAGATTTATTGGCTGCTTCTCTTATTTTGTGAGGTGACAACAGCTCAGTGTAGGACACTCTAAACCTTGTTTTGGCTTCCTGTTGTGCTCAAAAAGAACAGCGACAGGTGGGCGGGCGGACGGTCCGTGGACATCAGAAGCAAACAGCCACCGCTCCCATTGCTACAATGATTCATCCATAGGCTTAAGGACTTTTCTGTCTGTTTTTCTTTCAGAGCATCTTCCTCTTTTCAAACTCCTTCAGGAACAGAAGAACAGGAGAAGAGAGAGGAGATAAAAAGATTAAAGCCTCAAATTACATTCATGGTCAAAGTGATTCTGAAACCTCTTGTCTTTAGGATCCCTTGGGCAACCAAAAATCATAGAGGTAAAATGCACCAGCATGAGAGGCTTGAACGCAAGAGTCTGTGTCAGTCTGATTTCACTAAGCTAGACTCAGAACTTAAGACTTTATGTCTCCTAAATGCAGAGGCTGAGAGGTTTTAAATTATGCTTATTTTCTACTGCAGTATTATAGTTAGGAGCTGACAAACTTGATTGTGCGTATCCAAACATGTAATGCTATGCGTGAGCCACAAGAGCCCTTTTAATAAGGCAATGGAAACAAGTTTGTTTAGTTTCTCAGAGAATAAAACTAAACACAGATTTAGTTCAGATTTAAACAAAACGTCAAGAACCTCAGAAATATAGGAAAAGGCAACAATATTGAAAATCAGTTTCTCTAGATTGTAATAATTTCTCTACATTGTGAGAATTAGAATACAACAGGATGTGTAGGTGCCTGCTGCCACCTGCTGGAATAAAATGGTAATACATGTCTTCAATAATTTAAGCATTTGCTTTTTCCCTTCCTTCCTCTTCTCTCAAATAAAGAAGATTCTTCCTCACAGCACTCACTAACTACCTAGATTTCTTTTAAACACTATGGCACACAGTGCCATAAGACAGGATCATGCAAAGATTCAATAAACTAGGAGTTTATTTTATTATCTCTAAGACAGTGCCAAAGAAGAGTATGCTGAAACATGTTCCCTCCTGGGAAGACAATATGGGCCTGTTTTCAGCATGTGTACAACATTTTGGGTTTTGTTTGCCTTTTTTTTTTTTTTTTTTTTTTTGGAAAGTCTATAATCATCATAAAAGTAAAGAGAGAGAGCCGTAAATGATCAATCAAAGAGACAGGCTGCCAAAAATCACTGCAGAGATTATGGAAGACACCAACTAAAAATCTCCATCCTCGTATTTAGTCTCCATCCATTCTGACTCCCAGTTTTTATTTCTTGTTAGTAGTCAGTTTTCAACCTCTCTCCCTGGAAAAATACTTATGGAGTCAGCACAACTATATCCCAAAGGCTGTCCATGGAAAAATACAAAACACAAGGCAATTTTCTGCACCACTCCTAAAATGGAATTCACAGCACTTACGGACTCTGAAACCCTTTCTTGTATATCTTATCTCACTACTCACAACGTAGCAAAGGGAAATGTTTAATGAATCAAGTTTTTGAAACAGAACCTTATCCTGGTCATGCCCAATGAGGATATTAGGATCTTGGTGGGGGTGCTAGAGATCGGTAAGCTGCAGACCAGCATGAAAGAAACAGAAGAGACTGAGAGAAAAGGCCATGGCTCCCAGGCCACCCGTGTGGCCTCCCACTTTCAGGCCCATAACCTCTGAGCACTCAGGCCACTGCTCCAGCTCACCTTGTAGATGGTGGTTCCCAGCTGTGCCGGGGACATGCTGACCACAACCCCAGCACTCTGTAGGGCTGCGATCTTCTCTTTAGCTCCACCTTTTCCTCCAGCAATGATTGCCCCTGCATGACCCATTCTTCTGCCGGGAGGAGCAGTTAAACCAGCAATGAAGGACACCACAGGCTTGGCCTTGGGACCCTGGAAAGTGGGATTTTAAACACACCGATGAAGAAGTTGATTAAAACTGGACCTCCAATTCATGACTGCCAGAAAATGACAAATGGTTGGGGCCAGTCACTCATCATCACTAAGAAAACCAACAGAAATATTGAGCTGTGACTCAAACTCCTGCATTCTCCTTTGAGATGACTCAGCTTTTCCTCCAAACTCATATATACAATCCTGAAGCAAAATTGTTAACTATTTAGAAATTAAACTTAAACTTCACCGGTATAAGCTGATTTTCACATACAAATGTGACTCTTCCATTTGAAAAAAAAAACTGAAAATACGTGACTCCTCCATTTGAAAAAAAAATTGAAAATACCTAAGTTATATGATTTGTGATGATAACAAATTAAGACAAAGATCAGGTTGCTTTAATTCATTATTAGTTTACCTTTAATAAATTTGTTTAAAAGAAAAAGATCGTGTATTGGAAAGGACTGAAGAGTGGGAGTCTCCAGTCTCAATCTCCACTTGACTAAAGTGACAGGACCTTAGACAAGGCCCACCACCTCTAGACCTCTGCTGCCTCATCTATGAAACGAAATAGCTAAATTAGACTGGGTGCTGAGGATCCTTTCTCCTGACATTATAGGATGTCTAAGAAGGAAGACCAGGACTGGTCTTATTCAATAAAAATCCATTCTAATGCACAACTGCTACACGCATACACAGCACAGCAGATTCTGAGGTTAAAAATAAAAACCCAACACACAAGAAATGGGAGAATTCCTGTGGGAGGAAAGAAAGAATTCCTGTGCTCTAGACTTATAATGTTGCTGAAGAAATAATATAAAATACATATATATCTCAATCAGTTAACAGACGTCATGGAGCAACATATGAACATACAGTTATGTTTCACAGCGAGTGAAGTAGCTCAGAGGCAGTAAGACATCCAGGTAAAACAGAGCGGCCCACAGAAAGCAGAACCCGAGCACAAGTGGAATGTGGGCGCCTTCAGGCACTATTATCTTCTCCCAGACCAGCAGTTCTCAAATCACTTGGTCTTGAGACCCGCTTATACTTACAAAAATGACTGTGGATCCCAAAGAACTTTTTTTAATGTAGCTTATATCTGATATTTACAGTATTAAAAATTAAAGCTGAGAAATTTTATGAGTATTAATTCCCTTAAAATGATAATTTTTTAAAACTATTTTTTAAAAACATTTTAGTGAGGAGAGTGGCATTATTTTACATTTTTGTCAATCTTAAGTGTATAATTTAATAAGAGGCAAATGGAATCTGGTATCTGCTTTTATGTTAGATCTACTGCCAAAATGTTATTTTGGCTATAGTACAAGAGAAAATCTGGCCTTATACACATATGTACTTGAAAAAGAGAGAAATATTTTAATATCTGTCAGATAACTGAGGATATTCCTTGACACTGCAACAAACCTCTTCAAGTGGTAATTTCTTAATGGTTAGATGCAATGGAAACCCACTCCAGTATTCTTCCCTGGGAAATCCCATGGACAGAGAAGCCTGGTGGGCTATACAGTCCATGAGGTCACAAAGAGTCAGACATGACTGAATGACTAAAGATGATGGTGATGATGCAATGCTGGAATCTGGAACCACCGTCCTTTGTTATTTTAAAATCCATTCATCTTTTTGGATCTTTTACCTATAATGACTGTGTAACATTCATTGGTCAGAAGGAAAATATAGGTTCACTGAGTTATGGAGATCTTCTAAATGCTGATACATGTCATCATTCAATATCAACAAACCATTCTTCATTAGTATCTCCAGCCTCATTAGAGAAGTCTTTAGTAGGGGGAAGTTGTCAAGTTCATGGTGGCAGAAACAAGTATTTTAAGAATATTCATTTGAAAATTCAAACTTAATCACTGTCAACAAATGCAATGAGTTGTTTTCCTTGACAACACACACAAACACAGCAGGACTGCTTTGTTCACTGTTGAGAAAAGATTCACCAAATAAATACCTAATAACCAGTGTGCCTGGCAGTCATTCTTTCCAGTAAAACTGGTGGTCCATGAAAAATGCAGCTAATTTAGCTCACAATTCAACTAGGACAGTGCTTTACTTTCCATTTCACCACAAAACTACTGACTTGAGGGTCAAGACTTTGTAAAATTAGTAATCTTCATTACTTCATTAAGGACATTCTTAAATAAAACTGACTTTTCTTAAGCACATGGCAGTGCAAGTTCACTGGCACAGCTTGCTTCCACTAACTTGACCCTCGTGAAGGCGCCAGCATGCCAGATTCTTCAGGTTCTACATGGTCTGACGCTGCCGACTCCAGCCTCTGATGCCAGCTTACTCCAGTAATGCCAGACTATTCTGCCTCTGGGCCTCTGCTGGAAAGTTCTCCATCCTCCTTGGACACCTGGCAAATTCTGACACCTTTTAAGACGTGGCTCGAGCCTCTTCTTCCCTGCTAAGCCTCTGACTCTTCCTCCCACTCTCTCCACAAATGCCCTTCAGTTGCTCGTCTTCTGCTCAGCGACCCTGCTGTGCCCCTGACACTTTCCCATCATGGCCCGCAGCACACTGGCTGTGACTTATTCCCCAGAGTCCCCTCCTAGACGATGACTCTTTGAATGCCAAGACTATGTTTTCATTTACTTCTGTATGCCCAGTATCTACTATAGGAGAGAATTAAAAAGAGAGCTAAATCATTTATTCACTGTGTGCTTTGCAAAGAATGCGAGCATCAGACACTTGAGTGGCACCACTTTCCACTGGATCCCTCTGTCCCCATATTCAAATAGTGAGAATGTTATATTAGAAGGAAACGTGATTAGCGTGAACCTAGAATGTCTGACAAATGCATACTCTGTCCTCTTGTCAAAGAAGAGTCACCTGAGTTTTGTTTTTTAAGGACCGAAAAATACGATAGAAAAGACTATGAGGAAATGTAGTGTGAGAACAGGACACAGAAATGTGAAGTGTGAAAGACTAAAAACAAAAAGATGAGTTAGGATGGCACGAGCGGAATCCGGAAGATACCCAGGACTGTGGCGTCGTGTCCCTGAGCCCTGCAACCTGACTCCTGACCCCTGCTGATGTAATGGAGCAGTCAAGCCCACCTGGAGGGAACTCAGCTCCGAAGTACTTACCACTGGCAAACTGCCAGTTTCCTTACTCAAAAAACGACAAAACATCTACTCAAAGTATCAAGATAAAGGTTAAAAAACATGACTCCTGCAGATAACTACTATTATTATAACGATAATAACACAGCCCTCGCAGGACACAGATTACTGAGTGGTCACTCTGTGTCAGGTACCATGCTAAGCGTTTAGTATGTCATCTGCACCGTTCAACCTAGAAGCTTGTACACAGTAGGTCCTCAGTAAAATTTAACTCTAATCAGTAATAGGAAAACACGGCAAGTGAAACAAAATGTAAAGTTTAGCTTTTCCCATCAAGGAACTCGTGTATTCTAAACACATTTTAAAATTCATTTTAACATAGTATACAATTGGCCCTCCATTATCCACGAGGTCTGCACACGAGAATTCAACCAATCACACACAGAAAACGTCTGGTGGTGTAGGGGAGGAATCCCAGAAAGTTTCAAAAAGCAAAACTTAAATAAGATTTAATAAGATTTAATTTTACCTTTCATGTTTGCTTTAAATTCATCTTTAAACAAAAACAACTTCTACAGCAAACCTGTGATATTATTCAAGAGCAAAGAGCTGTATCTTTCCACAGCCAAACTTACTGAATTATGTTGCTTCAAAAATTCTGCAGCATTTTCTTCAGCATTACCACCAATTTCACCAATCAATATGATGCCTTCTGTGGCTGGATCATTCAGAAAGATTTCAAGGCAGTCTGTAAAGTCTGTTCCATTGAAAGGATCACCTCCAATGCCTGGAAAAGTCAAGAATATCAACACCCTCTGAAAATTAAGTCAGGAAATATTGTTTCAACAGGTTTCTCATTTTGTGTATGCCCTTCTTACGAATATTTTTAAATGTGTCATCACTCTTGCATGTAACATTTAAAAAATCATAAAATGATAGACTTATTTCTGCTTATAATATTACATGAATGTTAAATGGTGGTTGGGTCTTGTTAGTCATAAAAAGAGCCATCTTTTTCTTTGGCTCCTTATAAAGACTTTTCCCTCCCCCACAAATTACTCCTACATAGCTCTTTAATAATGAGCACTCTATATAATTTCCCCAATTAGAAGAACGTTACTTTTGAAAACACATTAGCTTTTTCAGGAATACAGTTACTCTTTAGTAAGTTATAACTTTTAACCACTGACTTCTGGTGAGTAGCTCAGTATCAGTACTTTGTATATAACAGGCAATTAATTCTGAAATTAAAAATAATTATACTACTTAATATTATAATCAAAAAGTTCCCTTTATCATCTCCTAGCACAAAGGTTAATAAAGTATAATAGTATCTTGATTAGCTCATCTGGGGTGTGTGTGTGCGCACGTGTGTGTGTGTGTGTGTGTGTGTGTGAGTGTGTGTATGTGTGTGTGTGCGCATCTGTATGCTGTTACCCCCACTGTGGCAGTTTGCTGTGATTTGTTATTGTTCACATGAACGGCAAACCTTACTACCATATTGGAGACTTAATGCCATATTAGAAATACTGAATATTTGTATTTTTTCTACAGCAAAAAAAGAAAAAAAAATTTATTTGCACTAAGTAACTGTCTGATGAGGGACACTGCAGAGGAACCACTCACAAGTTAAGACACATGTCCCTGCAGTGGGTGGGGTAGGTGTCCTGATCCCTCTTCCCTCTAACCTGGAGCGGGAGATGGCAGAGACCACACACAGGGGCTCTACCACAAACACACAGCTTTTTAGCACAAGTACTTAGATCGGATTCAAGTCAAGATTCCCTCTACTGAGGGTCATTTTCTAAATTTTTAAGTTATAAACTACTGAAGGCAGGATTGGTTTCCCACCCTTGAAGGCATGGCTCAAGAATGAAGCTGAGGAAGGGGAGCAGCATCGACTGAGTTTAAACCACCTGTCAGGTCTGTGCCTTAGCACACAGCAGACCTGCCATTTCCTAACCATTATACTCTCTGTGAGAGGAGAATTACTACTCTCAATTTACAGATTAAAAACAGAGGCTAGAGAAGATAGAACTGGCCACTCTATGACAAAACCTTTTATGTTCTATCACGTTAAGTTACCTTGTCTTAAAGATTGTGCTTTTGCACATAGAAA
Source organism: Neotragus moschatus (assembly GCA_006410615.1). Lineage (NCBI taxonomy): Eukaryota > Metazoa > Chordata > Mammalia > Artiodactyla > Bovidae > Neotragus > Neotragus moschatus. The sequence continues at coordinate 2,583,153 of SJYA01001691.1, read as the reverse complement.
AGCTCATTTAATGTTTAATACTGATTTTATCAATCTGAGTCAATAAAAATACTCCAGGGTTATATTTCATAATTTTTTTGATCAACAAAAGCTGCCTTTGAAAAGCTTTTAAAAGATGGTCTAAAAACATGAAGGAATTGTTATAAAAATGAGAAATTTGCCTAGCTTTTGGCAAAAAATATCAAAATTATTTTCAAATGTAAAAACTCTTTGGTAAATGGGAGGCAGTATGATTGGGCAAAGAGAGGGTCCAGGGAGCTCAACCCTCCTCCATCCACCAATCAAGTTACCACAGGACTCTGTGCCAGCTCAGCGGTGCCTCACAGGGTTGCCCTTGAAGAGTGAGATAACGCCTGGCAAAGAATTCGGTAACTGTGAAGCACTGACTGACAGCTGGCAATGATAACACAATGCCAATGCAGTGACCAAAGCCCTATCTTGAAGGACCACTGCTTCACAACAAGCAAAGTGAGTCCTGTTTTCAGGGACCACACCCCAGGATGTTTGTTCTAAAACATGGGAGTTAAATCCTAGACAGTGACTCTTGAAAATGTTAACAGCCAGCTTCGTGTGTAAGCAAATTAAACTCAAGATCATAACAGTTTTTTCATAAAATGACATCAAAATCTCTCACAAATAGTCAAAGCAATAATTATTATTACACTTATTCAGTGAAGACACTGAACTCCGATAAAAGAAGTTTAGAACAAGTCCTCACCAACACACAAAGACTGCCCCAATCCAACTTGTGTTGTCTGGTGAACCGCTTCGTAAGTCAGGGTGCCGGATCTAGACACGATACCTTAAAGAGGGAGAACTCAGAAATTTAGAGAGTGCTCATGTGACTCTCACAGAGTAAAACAAATCTCAAACACATGTATATAAAGAACCCATTCCACAGTTTGTCCTCCAAAGAAACACCACCATCAGGTCATGGAATAAGGAGAAGAGGCCTAAATTACAGCAGGGAGGTTTTAAAAGTTAGAAGAAGAAAGGATTTTACTAGTTAGCCTTTTTTTGAATATATACAACATTTAGTTTTTGGTTTTTGATGCATCACCAGTGTATCGCAACTGAGCCACTAGTTTTGTAGCCTCATCAACATTAACTGTGGTGCATTTTCTTGACACTGCTGAGAAATCAACTGTTTCTTCAGAGGTTCAATGGAAAGGCTTTTTGGGAAGTTTGCAAGTTCCTTCTGTGTACCTACAAGAGTATGATTCACTCTTTTAACTTTTTAATCATTCACAATGTTTATCTTCTTAAGATTAGTGGTAACTGGTTTCACTTTATTTTTAAACCCTAAAGTTTTTTTGGCTGGCTATGTGGAATACATTCCTGGACTTCTGCCCTTTTAGTTTGTTCCTGGTGGTTGTCCTTCACCAGGCCTCCAAGACCCTTGTGCGGCTTCTCAAGTTCCAGATGATGCCATCTGCATGCACGAGATTCAGCTAGTTAGGGTTGTTTTATGACTACAAAAGCAGTTAAGAGAGAGCTGAAGTCTTCCACAAAAAACGACCTTCTGGTGCAAAGTAAAATGAAATAATAAATCTATATAAAGGTCTACATGGAAAAAAAAAGAAGGCATAAATTTCAAGTATTCAGTTCAGTTCAGTTGCTCAGTCGTGTCTGACTCTTCACGACCCCATGAATCGCAGCACGCCAGGCCTCCCTGTCTCCATCACCAACTCCCGGAGTTTACTCAGACTCATGTCCATCAAGTCAGTGATGCCATCCAGCCATCTCATCCTCAGTCGTCCCCTTCTCCTCCTGCCCCCAATCCTTCCTAACATCAGGGTCTTTTCCAATGAGTCAAATCTTTGCATGAGGTGGCCAAAGTATTTAAAGTATTAACCTTTGGTTAATAACCCCGGTTTCAGAAAATATATTCATAGCTAGGCTTCCTGTCTCCTGACCACACAGATTCCTCAAGTCAGAACCCTGCTTTCCTACACTGATCAGTAGAGACCACCAATGCTGTTGGAGATTCTGCTGTGATTATCTTTTCTTTTGTACTTGTAACTTCCAGGGGGTAGTAAATGAGACTGTTTTCCCCACCCCCGAGTTCCCCATATAGAGCACAGTTCAGGCACAAAAGGAATTCAGTAAATATGTACCAAATAGGTCAAAACTGAAAACTGATGGAGTACAATCACCCTCTTAAACAAAATCTAACTGGTGATAGTTTTAAGACCAATCACTACTTGGACCCTATCTCACGACAAATGACAACCAATAACACCATACCCCACGCGTCTCATTCATCAGTTTTCCCTACTCTCAAGAGCTTCCTGTCTATAACCTCTCTCTCCAACATAGTCCTTCCTTTATGAGATCTTTCATAAATGAGAAGAGTAGGTCGGTAACACCTATGTACATTTGGTGCATTTAGCTTTTAAATCAAAGACAATAAGTAACTTAGTTGTATTTACTTGTATGTAATTACCTAGTCTCCTTTACATTCCTACTTGGTTCTTATGATAGAATCATGTTCCTGTTCATGCAACACCCTAGATTACTGGGAAGCACAACTATGTTATCTATGCTAGCCTTTTGATGATCAATATAATAATCAGTGAATAGCAGTACTAGGATTTTACCATTCTTTTAAGGGGATTTCATCTAAAATGAAAGTGATATATAATTTATATACATATAAAAATGATATATAATTTATATAAATGCAAAGTACACACATTTAAGGTAATGAAAGCAATGTCTTTAGGATAGATGACTCCTGCCATCCTTGAAGTATATATATAGTAAAAGAGACTATCACTTAAAAATATCTACCACAGGGACACTTCTGCTTCCAAAAAGCAGAGGTATTTTTCTGTATTCTTCCTGCTAAATACAAGTAAAAGTCCTGGACACTACATATAAAACAAATACAAGAAATCTCTGAAAGTTAGATAGAAGGTAGAGTCCTAGAGACTTTGAGACTCGAGCAGAACAATGAAGTATTTCCGAGTTTCCTTTTGCCTCATGTGTCCCAGATACAAAGATAAAGAAGCCCGCATCCTAGAAACACATAAAGGCACAGAACTCCCCACCCAAATAGCAGCTTTCTTTAGCAAAAGAACCAGGAGAAGGACAGTCTAGCAAACAGAAAATTTCAGACAATAACCACTCCATACCAACTATGCACACAGAAAAAACTGTGGCTCCACCTCTACTCACATAAGCAAAGGCCAAAAAAGAAACCTAGACTTTACATTTACAAGGCTGAAATGAGGCACCCTGGCAGCACGCCCACCAGCATGTACAGAACCAGACTTTCACCTACACAAGCTGGTACTGAGTCCCGCCCCATCCCATGGTGCCAGTGGGAACCAGGTGAAAAGCCTGGATGTCCATCCTCATCTGGCAGCAGTGAGGCCTCTCTCCATTTCCTGGGATCAAGAAAGGCCTAGTGGAAAATCAGGGCTTTTACTACTGCCCAGCAATAACAACTCCATCCTCATTAGTGTCAGGGGAGACCAAGTTAGGAGCTGGAACTGTTATCCCCAGTGAGTAGAAGCCACTCACTCGGGCAATAGAAGCAAGAAGGGAACTTGGACTTCCTACCTCCACCTGGCAGGAACAAGGTACCTCCCCCACATTCCCTGCTGAAGCAGTGTGAATTAAGTCAGCTAAAACAGAAGGTTCACATAAAACCTAGACCTCATAATACAATAGCCCACACTTTCAGGTTTCAACCAAAGATCATCCGACCTACCAAAAATCAGGAAGATCTCAAACTGAATTAAAAAACAAATAAACAAACAAACAATAGATGCTAATCACAAGAGGAGGGGATGTTAGAATTATCTGACAAGAAATTTGAAGAAGTCATGATAAAAACACTTGCAATAATTATGAACATGCTTGAAATAAATAAAAAAATAAAAGCTTTATCAAAGAAATATGAAGGAAGCCTCACTTTAAAAAAAAGAAAGAAAAAGATATAGAGGGACCAAATGGAAATTTTAGAACTGAAAAATACTATAACCAAAGCTAAAAGCTCAGTGGATGGGTTAAATAGCATAATGGAGAGCAGAGAGGAAAAAAATCAGTGAAATGAAAGATAAAACAATGGAAATTACCCCACCTGAATGGCAGAGAGAACAGACTAGGAAAAAACAATGAGCAGAACCTCGGGGACCTATGGAACGGTAACAAAAGATTGAATATTCCTGTATCACAGCCTGGAAGGAGAGAAAAAAGAACATGGGGCTGAAACAGTGCTTGAAGAAGTAATGTCATACCAAATTCAAAATTTCATGAAACTTAAATCTATATGTGAGAAAGTAAGCAAACTAAAAACAGGATAAATCCAAAGAAATTCACACCAAAACTTCTAATATACTTCAGAAAATCAGACTCCCCCATCAAAAAAAAAAAAAAACCTTGAAAGCAGCAAGTGAAAAATAACACCTTCCTATACATGAAAAAAAAAACTCAAATTATATCAGTTTTCTCATCAGAACCCATGGAATCAAGAAATGGGTCAACATTTTTTAACTGCTAAAAGAACTGTCAACCCTAAATCCTGTACCCAGTGATGTTAGTCTTTATGAATGAAGGGGAAACAAAAACATTTTCAAATGAGAGGAAAGTAAAGAATTTGTTGCCAACAGCTCCATCGTAAAAGAATGGCTAATATATTAATAAGGTCTCTGGAAAGAAGAGAAATGATAAAAGAAGGAACCTTGGCCCCTCAAGAACGAAGAGCACAGTAACAAGCAAAACATGGATAGTTAAAAAGACTTTCTCTTGAGTGTCCTAAAAGGAAGAAATAAAACTATCCCTATTTGTAGATAACGTGGGTTGTCTAACATAGAAAATGCTAAGGAATCTACCAAGAAACCCCTAAGGTCTACAGCAATATGGCAAGATATAAGATAAACAAAATTAGTTGTATTTCTGTACATTAGCCACAGGCACATGGACACCAGAATTAAAATACAATAAAATTTATAATTTACAACAGTTTTCGATAAAAAGAAATACCCACTGTAAATCTAACAAAACATACAGTGGACTTTTATGTTAAAAACTATTCAATGCTCATGGAAGAAATCAAAGGCAATCTTAGTAAATGAAGATATACTGCATTCATGGACTGGAATATTCAACAGAGTAAACATGTCTATTCATTTGAGACTGACATACAGATTTAACACAATTTACATAAAAATCCTGACAATAATTTCTGTAGCTAGAGACAAGATTACCTGGAAATTATATGAAAAAGTAAACCAGAAAAGGCTAAAATAATTTTTAAAAGAGTAAAGTACAAAAAAAGCAATCCATCCAATTTTAAGAGTTATTATTTCAACATAGTATTAAAGTTATGCAGTACTGATGAAACCCAGAAATATATCAACACAAATAAGATGTTTACTAACAAAAATACAAAAGCAATTCAATGAAAGAAAGATGATCTTTTTAATAAACGGTGCTGAAGCAACTAAACACAAATAGACAAAAAGAATTTTGATCTAAATCTCACGCCTAGGAAAATTATTTGAATTGGACTATGGGAATTAAGTGTAAAACTATAAAACATTCAGGAATTCACTGGCAGTCCAGTGCTTAGGATTCAATCCCTAGTCTGAGAACTATTAATAAAATCCCACAAGCTGCTGTGTAGCACAGGCAAGCAAACAAAAATACATAAAACTATAAAACTTTCAGGAAAAAATAGGTACTTAAGGCTAAGCAAAGAGTTATCAGACTTGAGGTCAAAAGCATATTTCACAAAAGAAAAAAGTCAGTAAATAAGATTTCATCAAAATGAAAAAATTTTTGCTCTCTGAAAGATCCTGTTAAAAGCATGAAAACACAAGCTACAGATTGGGAGAATATATTTGCAAGGCACATATCCAACAAAGTACTAGCATCTAGAATACAGAAAGAACTCTCAAAACTCAACAGTAACCAATTAGACCAGGGGCAAAAAAAAAAAAAAAAACCCACAAAGAAACATTTCACTGAAGAAGATACAGTGAAGTGGCTCAGTCTTGCCTGACTCTTTGCAACCCCATGGACTGTAGCCTACCAGGTTCCTCCGTCCATAGGATTTTCCAGGCAAGAATACTGGAGTGGGTTGCCATTTCCCTCTCCAGGAGATCTTCCCGACCCAAGGACTGAACCTGGGTCTCCTGCATTGTAGGCAGACACTTTACTGTCTGAGCCACCAGGGAAGAAGATACACAGATGACAAACAAATACTCGAAAAAATGTTCCGTACCATCAGCCATCAGGGGAATGTAAATTAAAACCACCATGAGGTATCACTGAACACTTATCAGAATGCCTAATATAAAAACAGTGACTACAAACACTGGCACGAATGCAGAAAAACTGGATCACGGGTACACTGGTGATGGAAGTAAAACAGTATAGCCACGATGGGTAATAATTTGGCAGTTTCTTAAATAACACACAACTGTTATCCAACCCAGCAATTGCACTCCTGGGCGTTCATCCCAAAGAAATGAAGACTTTTTGTGTTATATAAAAAATTGTACACAAATGCTTATAACAGACTTCCTTTTAACAGCCCCAAACTGGAAACAATCCCAGCATCTTTCAACACGTGATTGGTTCAACAAACATTTGTATCCTAGAATACTACTCAGTCATAAAAAGGAATGAACTACTGATAACAATAATCTGAATGAATCACCAGAGAATTATACCAAGTGTAAATAGCCAGTCTCCAAAGGCTATATACTATATGCTCTCATTTATATAGCATTCCTGAAATTTAAAAAATTTAGGAAAAAAAAGAGGATTATTAGTTTCCAAGGATTAAAAAGGGAGTAGGAGTAGGAAGGAAGTGGATATAGCTATAAAATGTTAAGATGAGGGATTCCTGTAGTGATGGAAAAATTCCTTATGTCTGTCATAATGTTAATGTACTAATTGTGACATGGCTTTATAGTTTTGCAAGACATTATCATTGGGGGACAGTGAATAAAGGGTACACAGAGACCTGTCTGTATTATGATTACATGTGAATTTATAATTATCTAAATATAAAAAGTTTAATTAAAATAAAAATTTTAAAAAGATGTAGATGTATGTCACATGAGGTAGAGAGTAAAACTTCTAACATAAATCCTGCATCATTAAATATCAATTTGGAATCGAATCACTTTCTACAATTACACTCAATTAGCTTTAGCTGTTATACAATTTTAGTTATCGTTAACACAAACTAGAAAGCCACTATACTACTGCACTGCTATTATATTACAAGATCTCCCAATCAGAAATACCCAAGGGACTGAAAATTCCTTCCTTTTCCTAAACACTTAGCTTAAGGACTGGAAGTTAACGAGGCTTCTGAGAATATTAGTACTGGTATCAAAACAGGAATAGTTAGTACAAAAAAAGTCATCTTTTCTCCATTACCTCCTTGAAAATCTTGCGGTGTCACGTATTTCTTTCAGGTGAATTTTTTTAAAGTCTTTTAAGTTAAAGGCAGTCTCCCAGAGGATTCCCACATCAATGCGTTATAGCCATCTTGAGGACCAAGGTCTAAAGAAGTTTCCTAAACTTCTCTTAGTTGTTTTTGAAGCTTATGGGCCCCTCAAAAAGCAGGGTAGTGATCAGAAAGGCAACTCAGCACAGGGCCCATAAAGCCTAAGTACGGAGTAACTGGAACATTCATACGTTGATAGTGGGAGTTTAGAACACAGTCACTTTGCAAATCTATTTGGTAACTTCTTAAAAAGTTGAACATACTTTGACCCTATCACTTAGCAATTCTACCTGTAGGCAATGTACCCAAAAGAAAGGAAAACATACCCACAAAAAGGCCTGTACACAAAAGTTTACTTTAACCTTATTCATAATGACTCAAATCTAGAAGAAACAGAAATGTTTATCAATGGGAGAATGGACAAATTGTGATATAATCACTCAATAAAATACTACTAAATGATAAAATTATGGATACATGCAAATACATGGAAGAATACATAGTGTGCTTGAGAAGGAAAAAAATCTTTTTAAAAAACCCGAAAATATCTTGATTCTGTAGAATTAGTGTTCCTCAAACATTAATTCAGGACACAGAATCAATTCACTATAAAACTTTCAAGGTAAACTCTCTTAAAGTTGAATGAATTAAAATGAATTTGATTAGTACCATCAAATCTCTTTGTGAGTTTTGAGCATAGGGGCAAGAAATTCTGTTTTTTAATCTATAAGAAATACATACTCACCGACTCTTCCTTTCTTGTGAATATGGCCAGGCATGATGCCAATTTTGCATTCTCCAGGCTAAAGGAAAGTATTTCACAGTATCAGAAGAGTGAAAAAAAATTCTAACTCCGAGATCATACCCACAAATATACCTGGACTGACTCACAGTTAGTTAGCCTTCAGAGGCTAAATGGGACTCGTTTCGTTTTGTACACTCACATTGATGACTCCAGGGCAGTTCGGCCCGACCAGCCTGGTCTTTCCCTGGCGCAGCAGTCTGTGCTTGACCCGCACCATGTCCTGCTGCGGGATACCTTCGGTGATGCACACGACCAGGGGCACTTCCGCCTCGATAGCTTCATCGATGGCAGCAGCAGCAAAGGGAGGAGGGACATAAATGACAGATGCTGTCGCCCCAGTCTGTTCCTTGGCCTGAAACATCAATGCAAAACACTTTACTATAGGTTCAGTCAGACACTTTGTAAAACAAACCCAATAGCATGGTTTTAATGATATCACAGGATCAGGAAAGGACATCACAAGGAGACACTCGATGTCTTCATTCTTCCCATTAACTAGTTCACTCTGCTGTCAGAAATAGCAGAGTTAAGTGTGGCCCGCTCTCCGCCCCAGTGGGACACCCCTCGAAACTGGAAGGTTCTGTGACCTCCCCTTCCTTCAGGCAATGTGACATCTTGTCAGCACACACGAAAGAACTGACTGGCGTTTAGGTCCCCTCATTCCTGGGCCACGTTTATTTCTGTTCTTCTGCAAGGCATTTATCACCCTTCAGTACGAAAGGCCCTGCATCTCCTCAGGAAAAAAGGACTAGTGAGCCCCAAACCTCAGAACTCAGCTCTCAAAAAAACATGTTTTTAAAAATATTATCAAACCATGGAACTTCTATGGTGGTTAAGAATCTGCCTTCCAATGCAGGGGACTCGGGTTCAATCCTTGGTCAGAGAACTAAGATCCCACATGCTGCAGGGCTAGAACTAAGCCCATGTGCTGCAACCAAGCCCATGTGCTGCAACCTGAGCCCATGCACCAAAACCACGGAGTCCACAGGCTGCAACTAAGACCCAATGCAGCCAAAACAGATAACATTTTTTAAATTAAAAAAATAAAAATAGATCAAAGAATAAATACTAAGAGAAAGCAAAATGAAGTGGATTTATTCCTAGCTGCCAATTTTTACTCTAATGCATGCTGACTAGAAATAAACTAAAATACACATGCNTAGCCATCTTGAGGACCAAGGTCTAAAGAAGTTTCCTAAACTTCTCTTAGTTGTTTTTGAAGCTTATGGGCCCCTCAAAAAGCAGGGTAGTGATCAGAAAGGCAACTCAGCACAGGGCCCATAAAGCCTAAGTACGGAGTAACTGGAACATTCATACGTTGATAGTGGGAGTTTAGAACACAGTCACTTTGCAAATCTATTTGGTAACTTCTTAAAAAGTTGAACATACTTTGACCCTATCACTTAGCAATTCTACCTGTAGGCAATGTACCCAAAAGAAAGGAAAACATACCCACAAAAAGGCCTGTACACAAAAGTTTACTTTAACCTTATTCATAATGACTCAAATCTAGAAGAAACAGAAATGTTTATCAATGGGAGAATGGACAAATTGTGATATAATCACTCAATAAAATACTACTAAATGATAAAATTATGGATACATGCAAATACATGGAAGAATACATAGTGTGCTTGAGAAGGAAAAAAATCTTTTTAAAAAACCCGAAAATATCTTGATTCTGTAGAATTAGTGTTCCTCAAACATTAATTCAGGACACAGAATCAATTCACTATAAAACTTTCAAGGTAAACTCTCTTAAAGTTGAATGAATTAAAATGAATTTGATTAGTACCATCAAATCTCTTTGTGAGTTTTGAGCATAGGGGCAAGAAATTCTGTTTTTTAATCTATAAGAAATACATACTCACCGACTCTTCCTTTCTTGTGAATATGGCCAGGCATGATGCCAATTTTGCATTCTCCAGGCTAAAGGAAAGTATTTCACAGTATCAGAAGAGTGAAAAAAAATTCTAACTCCGAGATCATACCCACAAATATACCTGGACTGACTCACAGTTAGTTAGCCTTCAGAGGCTAAATGGGACTCGTTTCGTTTTGTACACTCACATTGATGACTCCAGGGCAGTTCGGCCCGACCAGCCTGGTCTTTCCCTGGCGCAGCAGTCTGTGCTTGACCCGCACCATGTCCTGCTGCGGGATACCTTCGGTGATGCACACGACCAGGGGCACTTCCGCCTCGATAGCTTCATCGATGGCAGCAGCAGCAAAGGGAGGAGGGACATAAATGACAGATGCTGTCGCCCCAGTCTGTTCCTTGGCCTGAAACATCAATGCAAAACACTTTACTATAGGTTCAGTCAGACACTTTGTAAAACAAACCCAATAGCATGGTTTTAATGATATCACAGGATCAGGAAAGGACATCACAAGGAGACACTCGATGTCTTCATTCTTCCCATTAACTAGTTCACTCTGCTGTCAGAAATAGCAGAGTTAAGTGTGGCCCGCTCTCCGCCCCAGTGGGACACCCCTCGAAACTGGAAGGTTCTGTGACCTCCCCTTCCTTCAGGCAATGTGACATCTTGTCAGCACACACGAAAGAACTGACTGGCGTTTAGGTCCCCTCATTCCTGGGCCACGTTTATTTCTGTTCTTCTGCAAGGCATTTATCACCCTTCAGTACGAAAGGCCCTGCATCTCCTCAGGAAAAAAGGACTAGTGAGCCCCAAACCTCAGAACTCAGCTCTCAAAAAAACATGTTTTTAAAAATATTATCAAACCATGGAACTTCTATGGTGGTTAAGAATCTGCCTTCCAATGCAGGGGACTCGGGTTCAATCCTTGGTCAGAGAACTAAGATCCCACATGCTGCAGGGCTAGAACTAAGCCCATGTGCTGCAACCAAGCCCATGTGCTGCAACCTGAGCCCATGCACCAAAACCACGGAGTCCACAGGCTGCAACTAAGACCCAATGCAGCCAAAACAGATAACATTTTTTAAATTAAAAAAATAAAAATAGATCAAAGAATAAATACTAAGAGAAAGCAAAATGAAGTGGATTTATTCCTAGCTGCCAATTTTTACTCTAATGCATGCTGACTAGAAATAAACTAAAATACACATGCATAAATAGCCACAGAACAAGAATCGGTCATATAAGGTTAAGAGTCTATGCTACATCACCCCTCACAATGCAAGGCACTTAAAGACCACCAATGTGGCCACTGTTCTCTCTGTGATCTTCTATATATTTTGTACATGTATCAATACAGATGCAGCCTTCCACCCATTTCCACATGTGGCCACGACTCTTCTCCTATAATGGAAGCTCCTTGAAGACAGATGGTCAGTGTCTCTGACTCTCCAAGAGAGGCAGCACCTATTCTGTGAGAGGCCCCGAGAAAGACTATGTAACTCTGCCTGCTTACTAACTCATCTACAAATCAAGATGTAAAGGCGAAGAAATATTAAATAACTTGCATGAGGTCACAGAGCTCAGCAGTGGCAGAGCCAAGATTCAAACCTAAGTATATCTGATGCCAGCAGTGTCCACAGGACTGGAAAGGTCAGTTTTTATTCCAATCCTAAAGAAAGGCAATGCCAAAGAATGCTCAAACTNATTAGAAAAGACTCTGATGCTGGGAGGGATTGGGGGCAGGAGGAGAAGGGGACAACTGAGGATGAGATGGCTGGATGGCATCACTGACTCAATAGGCGTGAGTCTGAGTGAACTCCAGGAGTTGGTGATGGACAGGGAGGCCTGGCGTGCTGCGATTCATGGGGCCGCATAGAGTCGGACACGACTAAGCGACTGAACTGATATCTGATTCCACAGCGTCAGTTCTTTTCAGCTACAGCAGGCTGCTGCTGCTGCAATGTCAAAATGTAGCTTAATTAAGATATAAATCAAAACATGTTAGAAGGCTGTGCCATAAGATTTTAAATGGATTCAAATACCAAGTTATAGAACGTACAGGTACAGCTGGAAGGGCCAGAAGTAAAAGATGGTGTCTTTGAGAATCATCCCAAACTGACTGCCCATGTTCCCTGAGGCTGAGAAGCTTTCTCTACTGCATCCCTAATAAAGAGAGGTATCTTGACAGTGACAGATGAGCAAGTCAAAGGATGCTGACTTGCTAAGGGTTAAAAATAATTGAAATCAATGTTTTTAAAAACTATCTTCAAGATGCTAACAGGGAAGTGGGGACCAAAGGAAAAAACTAGGTTGGAACCAACAGAAACGACATCATAGATGTGCACATAGACGTGCAGGTATTTTATGGAAAATACATCCCATGGGTTCCTACCTCTTAAGGATACAAAGGCCTTCAGAAGCTGGACTGTGACCACAGGGTCTGTGTTGGCAAGTAAGACTACATGAAAGGTAACCATTCCACTCACTCAGAAATCTCTTTGTAAGAGCACAACGGGTGAGAAATAAACAGCATCTGTCAAAGAACTTACATTATCTTCCAAAAGCCATATCTATTTGTATCAAAATGAATAATAAATGAACTGCTAGGAACAAAAACTTTTTTTTAAAAGGAAAGCAAAAAAAAAGGCTCATGACAAAAGTCAAATTTAACTAGGAAGTTTTAAAAAATGCAAAGCAAAACTTTAAATGATTATTCTACAGAATTTATGAATTTTTACTCTCTAAAATATGATACACTCAAAACACACATACACATATATATAGTATACCCTATTTTCAAGTTTAAAGTAAAATTCCAAATGTGAATATTTGTTTTATCCTTTATCTTAATTCACATTAAAAATTCAAATTACCTCAATTTGAAGTTAGTATTCCAAAAAGAGAGTAAATCTATAAATTTGTACTTAAAAAAAATTAAATTCTTTAAAACATGCCTTAAAAGTATATTTAAGAAGAGGGGGCGTGCTACATTTTTATTTTTTAACCTCAATACATCAATCCCAAGTACTAAGTTTATTTCTTTGATTTTTTAAAAATCAAATAGCCAAGAATATATACTATGGCTTTTTTTCATAATACTGTAATTTTTGTATATACTCATGTAAATGTAGAAAGAGAATGAAAGAGCATACACTGAGGTGAAATAAGTTCTCTATGAAGGCAAAATCCAAGAAGTGGAAAACACCATATAAAACTTAACTGTACTTACCTTCATATCATCTGACTTTGTACCATAAGCATGTATTAGCCTTGTAACAAAGTTTAGCTTAAAGTCATTCTAAAAGTATTGAGAAATCAGCAAGCTGAGGAAGAGGCCTCTGTGAGTTGCCCGTTGGACTCTATTCCACACAGAAACACCACCTATTACTTACTTACTCTGAGCCAGGTTAAGTCTGCCACTGATCAGCTGTGAGACTATGTACAGGACCCTCAATCTCTGTACCTGCCATATCCTTGTCTTTAAAATAGGGATGATAACAGCCCCTACCTGGGGGCTTGTGGTGAGGCTTGAATGAGGCCAAGAAGATGAAGCACCTGGCACAGAGCCTGGCAAAGCTCCCACTAACACAGAACCATGGGGTCGAGCATGGATGCTGACATGCGCACTTGTAACAGCCCAGAAGAAGAAATGGTAAGGAAAGAAAAATAAGCCAAATAGAAGCCAAGCCACGGCACTTCTTCCCTGAAGAACTGGCATATACCTATAAGCAAAAGTGACCCAGGCTGCGGAGAGGACATCCTGAGCCTACGTGACTAAGGTGAACCCGCTCATTTTTACCACGGTTCAAACTTCTCTAGGTTACTGGAATTTTAGAAGGCAAGTGACTCTTCCCAAAGGGGCACAGTTAAGATCTTGAGCCAAGGTGTGCTAACTCTTCCCTTGGTTTTTTCTTATTCCCAAACTCAGGTACCATTCATTACCTCCTTCACAGTGTTAAAGACAGGTAAGCCCAGGTGTGTCTTGCCTCCTTTCCCTGGAGTAGTTCCTCCAACTAGTTTGGTGCCATATTCCAGTGCCTGCTGGCTATGAAAGGTGCCCTGAGAAGGAAAAGCACAAGACTAGTGAGAAAAGGGTGGCTGGGGAGCCTAAAGGCAATCTTCAGCAACTTGGAAAAGAAAAACAAAAATGTTAAATATCTGTTGTTGTTGCTGTTCAGTCAGTCGCTAAGTCGTGTCCAACTCTTTTGCAACCCCATGGACTGCAGCACACCAGGCTCCTCTGTCCATGGAATTTCCCAGGCAAGAATACTGGAGTAGGGTATCATCCCCCTCTCCAGGATCTTCACAATCCAGGATTCGAACCCGCATCTCCTGCATTGGGAAGATTCTTTACCACTGAGCCACAGGGTAGGAATAGCCATAATTCCAAGCATCCTCATCAACTTTCTGAACACAGCTTTCAACCTTGAAGCAAAACAGGTCTCTGCAGACCCAAAATCATTGTTTTGTGTGTGTGTGTGTGTTTTTAACAGGAGGTCTCTTTTCACTCTGTTTTCAAATTTAGCTGGTGATCAGAAACTCCCTGGTGTTGATCTGCAAAGAACACCTCCTTCTCACTGTTCCTCAACCCTGATGTCCTCACATCCCTCTTCTACTCACCACCCCATAAAGGCAGTGGTTTCTATCTACTTTGTTCACTGAGAGATGGCACCCAAAGCAGTTACATACAGTAGGCACTCAGTGAGTAGTTGTTGAAAACCGAATGGATCTACGCGGTCATTCTATGAGGACCAAAAAATGCTGACTCAACTACTCAAGTTCTGTTAAAAGCATAAAAATTGGGGCTTTAAGAGGGACTTCAGAAATTTCCTGATTTCAAAGTCTTCATTCTTCAAAACAGGAAACCTAATCCCAAGCATATTAACTGACTTATCTAAAAGTCGATGGAGTTTTGTAAAGGACCACAGGCCAGTGCTCTTGTTAAAGCAGTACCATTCAAAGTGTTATCTGTAGACTCTTATGGGTGTGCAGTGAGGTAAATGCAAAAAGAGAAGGGAAAAAAATGACAAAAAAGAAGAAAAAAACAAGAAAAATCTAATAAAAAAATAAGTGAAAATGTCTGCAAATTTTTATAGCACTATGACATTGCTATGACTTACTGTATTTTGTAAAAAGTACTGCTCTGCAATAGAGTGGAAATAAAAACACACACCCAAACTGGTCCTTCACTCCAGACAGTTCAAGAAGCACTGTGCTAGACTACTACACTGCTAAATAAATTTAAATGGTCACACTTTTTAGTCCTAATGTAGTGCTGAACAGGGATGACATTTCCTATTAATGTCCTTGTTTCCATAAATTTTCTCATTATTACCATCCAGTGTATGGTTAACATAAGAATAGTTTTAGTCGCTCATAACAGCCAGTACAAGAAATATCACTCCTTGGGAAAACGGCATTGTTGGAATCTGCTCTGAAATACAAATATTCCTCATTCATATGTGCAACAATGTGCACAGTGGAAAAAAAAGAACTAATGAGGCAAAATTTACATTTTCTATGGAGATA
The DNA here is from genome assembly GCA_006410615.1 of Neotragus moschatus. Classification (NCBI taxonomy): domain Eukaryota; kingdom Metazoa; phylum Chordata; class Mammalia; order Artiodactyla; family Bovidae; genus Neotragus; species Neotragus moschatus. The sequence continues at coordinate 2,567,465 of SJYA01001691.1, read as the reverse complement.
AACTCTAAATTTCAGACTTCATCATTCTCTAGAAGCAGAAACTTAACCAACAAATAGACAATTAAGGCTCCCAGTAAATGAGAAACAATGAATTGCCAGTAACTAAGACACTGAAACCAACCTTGGATTTCAATATTTAGGCAAATCATCATCTAATTTAAGAAGCAGAGACAGTTACAAACAGTGCTTACAGCACAGACAATGGTTCTTTAAAAAAGGGCAGACATTAAAACGTCATGTGCTCTGTTTAGTCACTCAGCCATGTCCTACTCTGCAACTTGCAACACCATGGACTGTAGCCCACTAGGCTCCTCCGTCCATGGGGATTCTCCTGGCAAGAATACTGGAGATGGTTGCCATGCCCTCCTCCAGGTAAAACGTCAAAGGGTCATATAAAGCTTAGCAAATAGAAAAACAACATTCTATATAATAAATTTATGTGTGGAATTTGGGTAATTCAAACATTATATGCCAATAAAATTAATACATGTCCTAAAAGGGACTGAATATGATTTTAATTGGCAGAAGAATGATAAACTGTACTTCATGAGCAAGAAGCATCAACTTTCTTTAGAAGGTAGGTATGTGGAAGTGGCATTCATAAAATATATGGCTCTCAGAATAAGTAAACCAATTTTATCTATGAACAAAATTTCAAGGTTTTGGTTGTTTTTTTATTCGTCGGCAGTGGCTATTTTTTAAAAATAGTAGAAGAATGGGAGAAAAAGAAGAACGGTTCACTGCAATTCACATTTCTGTGCCCAGAAAAATCAAAAAGCAGAACGACATTTCACATGAAACAACTTCTAATCAAAAATCATGTTTCAAAAAAAGAAATAAGTTTAAAGCAATTCTAAAGTACTTAAAAAAAAAGTTACAGAAGTTTGGCTATTTGAGTATCCTCCTCTAGATCAGGAGTTGATATAGCCTGAGGGATCTGGCCAGCCACTTGTTTCATGAATTAAGTAAGTCTCACTGGCATACAACCATGTCCACTCACTGACACATTATCTGTGGCTGCTTTTGCTGTTCCAATGCTATGGAGTAGTTGTAACAGAGACTGCATGGCCTACTAAGCCTAAAATGTTTACAATCTGGTCTTTACAGAATAAACTTGCCAATGCTAGGTCACCAAAATATTGCAGAGTGAATATTATAGTTCTTTTAATCACAGAAAAAATCAATAACTTTAAATTACACAAAAATCGTTGATCACTTTAATCTGCCACGTCTCCCTTAATAACCAAGGAAGAGACACTTTGGGTTAAGGTTAGGGATTATCTTCTAATAAATTTGGTAGCATTCCTCATATTTAAAAAAATAAGTCTGTGCATCTACTATAGTAGAACTATCAATGTGTACAAATGTTTTAAAGGGCAACTTGGTAGCTGCTGTGTCCCACTCTGTGTGATCCCACAGACGGCAGCCCACCAGGCTCCTCCGTCCCTGGGATTCTTCAGGCAAGAACGCTGGAGTGGGTTGCCATTTCCTTCTCCAATGCAAGAAAGTGAAAAGTCAAAGTGAAGTCGCTCAGTCGTGTCTGACTCTTCGCAACCCCATGGATTGCAGCCTACCAGGCTCCTCCATCCATGGGATTTTCCAGGCAAGAGTACTAGAGTGGGGTGCCATTTCCTTCTCCAAACTTGGTAGCAGCTGCTAAAATTTTAAATACACAGAACCTCTGACACCCAATTTTACTTTCAGGAATTTATTTAAGAGACATATATGTATGACATATACGTTTTAAATATATATATACACATATACCCAGAGAAAGAGAGCACATCCTATAGAATAAACTTTGTAGCACGCCTATTATGTAACTGTTTTGTATGAGTAACAAAAGTATCTAGAAGGATACATGTTAACTTGTTATCAGAAAGACTTCCAAGGGAGTAGAATGGTAGGAAGGAGGGAAAGGAGAGTCTTAGGTCACACTTTAATGTGGAATCACATCACAGATATATGTAAACTTACGCAAATTCTATGATGTATGCAGAGGATAGGGAGGCAGCAAGGTCTAAACACAAGCCATCCATCTTGTTGTTGTTCAGTCGCTAAGTCATGTCTGACTCTTTGTGACCCCATGGACTATAGCATGCCTGGCTTCCCTGTCCTCCACTGTCTCCCGGAGTTTGCTCAAGTTCATGTCCATCTACCTGAAAGTGAAGTCACTCAGTCGAGTCTGACTCTTTGCGACCCCAAGGACTTCAGCCTCCCAGGCTCTTCCATCCATGGGATTTTCCAGGCAAGGGTACTGGAATGGGTTGCCATTTCCTTCTCCACCATCTACCTTACTGAGTGCTTAATTAAAGAAACAGTGACCTGTTCCAATGTTGGAGAAAAATCAGTTGTGTTATACTTGCCAAAAGGAAACATGTGGGTTTCCAACAAAATACTATACTCCTAGGGAGGGATTTTCGAGGTAACAAATACAATTTTTACTTGACTATAGCACTTAACCCCCTCCTGAGATACAACCCCACTGCTGTAGTATACACCTTTCTGCTACAAACATGTATTATGACTTTTGTGATATTAAAAAAAAACCAAAAAACGGACAATACTTCAATGTTTCTGTATCTCTAATATACATTTTAAAAAACAAAAATCTTGATACACGTACCTGCTTACCAGTGAAACCCTGGCAAATAATCTTCGTGTTTCTATCAACATAAAGATGCTTCCTGGAAGCTGTATAAGAGCAATGCCGAATTCCATTCTGTTGCACTGAAAAGTAAAGAAAATATGACACATTACAATTTTTTCCAAACTTACAGACTTAACCTAGTGACAAAAAAAAAAATCTTCTAAAGAGGAAGCTATCATGTGATGGCAGCAGCTCTCAATGTCACTTTTTAAATAAGACACATTAAATATAAAAATTGATTAAAGAAGCAAAAAAGAACCACTGTTCTGCTCTTCAGAATCCCCTTTCTACTGAGAACCCCAATCTTGTAGCTTTTTCTGAATGAAGAAAGGAGAGGTTAAGTTTATAATTTTTATTCTTCAGAAAGAAATATGGTGCTCAGATAAATAGCTCAAATTAAAAATGAGGCATCACTCTAATACTCTTTACTAAACAGCCATATGCTTTCCCTATTTGACCCACCATTTTTAAGCCCAACATCTCTAAACAAAAGATGAGCTAACAGGGCAGCTTTGTCAGAACTACTAAGAACTACTCTGCAACTCATTCCCTGGTAATAATATTAACATTAAATGTTAAGTCATAGAATAAGGGCTTTCCTTGTGGCTCAGCTGGTAAAGAAACAGCCTGCAATGCAGGAGACCTGGGTTCGATCCCTGGGTTGGGAAGAACCCTGGAGAAGGGAAAGGCTACCCACTCCAGTATCCTGGCCTGGAGAATTCCATGGACTATATAGTCCATGGGGTCACAAAGAGTCGGACACAACTGAGCGACTTTTACTTCCATGGAACAAAACGTGTTTGAAACATAATCCAAAAATTACTTAAATTTGGTCTCTTCTGAGGTAGATTCAAGACTTCACATCTAAAATAAATTGGGAAAATAAATAAATAGGAAAAGGAGATGAGGAAGAAACATGTAAAAAACATCTGAGTTATTTTCACCTGAGTTAATTACACCTCAGTGAAACTGAGAAACCTAAGTACCCAGCTCCCTGTATTTCAAAACTCAGTAGGAAGCAGAGCACAGATGAATTAAAAATTGTGGGCTATCTTCTTAATCCCCATCAGAGCCCCAAAATGCTGGCTCCGTGGTCCACCCTGGCCCTTCTGAATTGCTAGCACCTACCACTGAGGTAGCCCATGAAAGTCAGGTCTAGAAAAGGACATCTTTCTCATTATAAATTTGTCCAGAGTCCACTCACCGCTTTTTGTCCTGAATCACAGCTCATATACCACTAAGCCCTCAGACCTCAGATTCCACAACTGATCTGCGTCTGGCCTTTTGAGCACCCTGTGATTCATCTTCACTGACCTCACATGTAGCCCACCAGGCTCCTCTGTCTGAGGGATTTCCCAGGCAAGAATACTGGAGTGGGTTACCATGCCCTCCTCCAGAGGATCTTCCTGACCCAGGGATCAAACCTGTGCCTCCTGCATCGGCAGGCAGATTCTTTACCACTGAGCCAACTGGGAAGCCCATACTGACCTCAGCTTCCAACAACTGAATTTTGGAGTCCCCTGTATCTTGAGGGAAGAGAGAGGCCTGGAATTCGCTCTGACCAACCCGGAGAGAAGTATTCTGTGTGCACATAGATGAGCTGCATTCTTGGACTAGACTATGCTGAACAAGGGGCCCTGAGGGAGCACTGAGGGTCAGTCCTGCCCCAGTGAGCATAGCTAAGCACCCGAACCTGGGACAGTAAACAGGAACTGTGGCCTGAGAGCCCACCCTCACCAGTGCTTGCCCTTGGTTCCCTATTCTCTCAGCTGGAGACACAGAACCGCAGAACTCATAGAAGAGCTTTCCTCCCCTCTGCTATGCCTGGCAGAATTTGCCCACCAGTCCTTCCCACTCCTGGAATATTCAACACACAGCCCATCTGTCAGGAGTTTTCAGAGGAAAAGTACAAGATCTGATTCCAAGAGCAAATAAGATGAAGCTATCTGGAGCCCACACTTGCTTTCTGAAGGTACGGCTTTGTCCTCCACAAGTACTCTTACACTCCACCTTAACAAAGGCAGTTCACTTCTCCTTCCATGGGGCAGGAGTGGCCTTGTTACCCTGAAAAAGGACAGGTCGGCCTACATTTGTAAAGCACGGCTTCAATATCAGTACAACTCCGCTCATTACCCTCTCTTAATTTTTCTTCTACTCCAAATCTCTAAGATCGGCTTTATGAAGCCCAAGAATTCACATCACCAGATCTCTGGTGCTTATAAAAACTACATCTGCAAGTATGATGAACAGCAGCTCACCTCCCAGATAACCCTGGAGCCCTTTAGTATTGCTCAGCCTATGTGATGACCCTACCATTCTACAGCATCTAGAGAAGTGGATCTTGGGAAATCTATCATGTACATGTGGGTACATGAATTCTCCCCTTCCACTGTATGAGCTGATACCAAGGCTTCAGGTAAGCTGGAATCAAGAGACTATCATTACCTATGAGCCAACCCCAAAATACACGTTCAAAGATAAGGAAATGAAATTTTGGCCACAATCTGCCCAAGAAACCTGTACAATGCCAGACAAGGTATCACTCATAATGAAATGAGAGGAAGCGAGAATAGTCAAGCATTTATGAAACTCAAAGGAAAACTTTGTGTAGCCTAACAAGCTATGATGTTCCACAATCATTAGAAACACCTTTTTAATTTGAGAAAATGGAAGACGAATCTGCCCCCTTCGCTGGCCCTTTACACAAGTCACACTCACCCAACTGCCACAGTTGTAAGGAGGACCCCAGACTTCCGCCACCCCAAGCCACCATGACACAGGGAAAGACAGGCGGCTCTACTTACAGCAGAATCATAATCAAATCAATGATAAATCTTACCACTGGTGGCATCAGAGAATCAAGGAAATTCTTCTGCTTTTGACATTTGTTTGCATTCAGATAGACATAATGCAAAATATACTTATATTCCTAGTAAATCTCACCAAATTTTAAGTCGCATACATCATTTTCCTTGGAGAAAGAAACTTGGAGAAGCCACTCCAGTATTCTTACCTGGGAAATCCCATGGACAGATGATCCTGGCAGGCTACAGTCCATGGGGTCGCAAAAGAGTCAGACATGACTTAGGGACTGAACAACAACAATGTCATTTTCCTAATTCTTCTCCACCATAGACAATCTAAGCTCAGAATCATGGGCTGCAGACTCCCCAAGGAAAGCAGCTTCTCCTTTTCCTCACCACTATTATACCTCTTCACCTTTCCTCCCAACAATCCCACAGTTCTCTAATTTGGACTGGTGGAGTGTGCAAGCTACTAGCTGCTAGAAACATTAAACCTGTCAGACTGGTCATTTTCTTTCCCTACTTGATTTCTTCTCCATCCAAATTCTCAATCAAATGTCCTAAGTAATGACATTTTTTTTTAAAAAAAAAAAGCTTATTCTATTTCTTCTGTCTTCAATGGTCTGTCCATTGCTTCAAGAGGCCTAATCATATTTTGGTTTTAAATACAAACCTGATCTCTATAATAGAGTACCCTATTTCCTAAAATTAAATCTAGAACATAGGGCATACTTTAGTAAAACTGTCTGACAAGTATTTCTCACCTTTCGACAAGTCAGTGTACTCATTCTCCTGAGAATTTCACATGCATTGATTCATGTGAGTTCACATTTAAATCAAATGTTGTGTGGTGAGGAATCTGACTTTTCACATGACATTTGTGACTTGTGAATACAATGGGGTGTTTGGAGGGGATCTGAGATTAAGAATGGAAATGAAATACTTTCATGTGGCGTCTAATTATAAGCGCCACACCTGCAGGCTAAAGGGTGCACACATCTGTTACTTTCTTTACTGCATTATTTCTAAGCAAAACTATTTCTGGCTACGTTTCTTTTGGGGCTTCCCAGGTAGCAGAGTGGTAAAGAATCCACCTGCCAATGCAGGAGAAACAGGAGATGTGGGTTCAAATTCTTAGTCAGGAAGAGCCCCTGGAGTAGGAAATGGCAAGCCACTCCAGTATTCTTGCCTGGAAAACTCCATTGACAGAGGAGCCTGACAGGCTACAATCCCTAGATCACAAAGAGTCGGACATGACTGAGTCAGACACGACTGAGTGACTGAGCACACGCACCAGTTTCCCTTAGTATCATCTAAACATCTTCAGAACTTCTAACTGTAAATGCCATGAGTATAAGGACCATGTCTTGTCCTGGTATCTCCCATGGCATATGGTACAGGGCTGTACAAAGCACATGTACAGGGAACGCTTGAATTTCAGGACAAGAGATGGGGTCTATGAAAAGAAACACATATATAACTAAATATCAAAAGTTCCATCTCTTTTTGTGTAAACTAGAAAAATGTCAATCCATTACCAGGAAAAGAGGGGGGAAAATCCTATATCTATTTTTGTACATGCAAAAATCATTGGTTTCCCAATAATTTGTACAAAAAATCCAGTCCTAAATACTACTAGCAGTCCTCAATGCTGTTACAATCTAGTACAAATTCCATGCTAACTAGTTTTGTTTTGTTTTTAACAAATGAAGTCCAAGAAGCAGTAATGTAATACCAATTGACTATTCCACTACAGGAGAAAAGAAAAACCTAGAGCAAAACATAGCACAGGCAGAGTTAAAGGCAATGACCCACAGGAGAGTGGTTTCAAACATGTGACAGGCTAGGAGGAAAATAACAGCAACCTGAGCAACCCAGGGGCCACCAGGAAGGAGGGGACAAAAGCCCAACAGAAAAATGGACAAAGGCCATAAACAAGAAACACAACTGGCAACAGACAATCATAAATCAACCTATGAGAAGACAATGACCCAACTAATATCATGGAAATGAGTATTTTTAATTAAATATTAGGGCAGCAGGAAGGCCTAAAGTCGGCCACCAGGCAGAATTTCCCAGGAGTGAGGGCCTTGGGACATCTCCAGGGAATGTGGTAGAGTCACCTTCTCTCCAGGTTCTCAGAAATGGGCCAACCTAACCTTGGGACTGCCTCTCAAAGCAGCTGAAAGTATAGCCAGGAATCAGACAGGCCTAGGCTTGAATTTATGGTCTGCCGCTCACCAACTCGGTGACCTGAGGCAGGTGTTTTGATCTCCCCTGGCCTCAGTCTTCCCTTCTGTAAGTGGAACAACAGCAGCTCACAAGGCTGTGATGCTGATGGGAGAGGACACCTATTAACTGGGTAGTGAAGTGCCTGGTCCTCCCTAAACTGGGTTCACATCCTACATGAGCACAAAGGCCAATCATTTCCTAAAAAGAGAGAACATACAATTCATATTTTAAAATCAAATAAGTCAGAAGGGTTTTACATTCTCATGTATAACCTATATATGCTTATATGTAAATATACTAATCCACGTCTACGTAAAACATTCAGTAGGCAGACATGTACTAGTAAACTTTTACCATCTGAAATATTTTTAAAGATGCAGCCATACTGTAAAAATGGATATCACACACCTCGCAGGCAACATGAGAATTAGATAAGATAATAATATAAAGAGGACTTTTCTGGTGGCTCAGGCGGTAAAGCGTCTGTCTACAATGCGGGAGACCTGGGTTCGATCCCTGGGTTGGGAAGATTCCCTGGAGAAGGAAATGGCAACCCACTCCAGTATTCTTGCCTAGAGAATCCCATGGACAGAGAAGCCTGGTGCAGCCTACTGTCCATGGTGTCGCAAAGAGTCAGACACAACCGAGTGACTTCACTTTCTTTACTTTTCTAATATAGAGAGCATGCAGCTTTATAACTAGGGTAGAGAAAGTGTGATTTCACTACTGGCTATTTATTACCGACAGAATGAAAAGACCAGACTGCTTTGAGATATTCATTGTCCCAGGCTCTCTCCCAGATACTAGAGATTCAGGGGTAACAAGATAGACTTAGGCCCACATGAAGCTTCCTGAGATATAAACATTAAACAAAGAAACACAAAACTCTAACAGTGCCAACTGTATAAAGTCTACGAACGAAAGAGACTAAGTAATCTGAAAAAAATGTGTATCAGCCAGCCACATACAAATCCTCTCCCCACCAGTATGACCACACCATCCACAAGATGGCTGCAGTGTGGATGCAAGTGTGGCCAAAAGCAGCTGCCCACATGGGACTAAGACCACGGATGGTGCTATGTGACCAGTACTGTGCTCCTAACCAGTAGCCTGAGACTATTCATGAAAATACTCCCACTTCAACTGCTCTCTCAAACTATGCTCTTGTTGCTCGCTCATTTATTCAGGTATGTATTCCTGATTTTAACAAATGTATACTTACTAATCATATGTATTATGCATCTATAATATGCAGACTATTGGGGTCCCTACCTATAGGGCCCTAAAGTATAGCAGAATAGCTCAGCGGCCACTTACTTCTAAAACCCAATCTACTATTCAGATGTGAAATTATATATTCATTTAGTATTTACCTACAGATGAAGTATAATGGGCTCTAAGTACTATATTTCATCAAATCTAAAACACTACTGATTTTAAGACGTGCTATTAAGAACTAATGTGAAGAAAATGCTGCCAACTTACTGTAAGATACCATCAATTATAAGACATCCCAATTTTAGGAATGTTATTAATATATTAAAAATGCAGGTTTATGGCAACAAAATGCCTGCCTTTGGTGAAATTATCTTCTTCCCCTATATTTGGAGAAATTACTTTTAATATCCCCAACTAAGTTTTATGGAAAAACAAGTTTGAGGTCAGATAATCAAGTCACCTTCTCATTGCTACATTGATACATTTAGATCAAGGCCATATTGTATTTCTGAAATAAAGATTTGGTTCTTAGATGCAATGACAACAGGTACTAGTTATCAGAAACAGCACTGTTGAGGGTCCCCTTTCCCAAACTACACTTCTAAATATCTTTCCAATTCCCGAAACAGGACTGTACAACTAGGCAAACACGTGGAAAAGGCAGATGACACCTCTAAGTAGAGTAGTAACCTTCTCAACAAACCAGTGAGGTTGCCAAAGAAAAAGAAAAATCAGAACTTCAAAAAAGGAGGCTCAGTGTATCACCCAGCATGCATGTACCAGATAGGATGCTGCAGAGTCAGAAGACCTGAGCTCTGGTACCCATTCTGATACTGGCGAGGAAACACTGGAGTTTATTTCCATATTTGCCAAACAAAGGAATGGGACCAGTTTGGCTATACGATTCACTTTTTCGCATCAAAACGCCTTACTTCTAAAGTTAAAAATACTGGCTCTTGAACAGAGATTTTTCCAAAGAATATATACAGATGGCCAACAGGTAACGTGAAGAGGTGTTCAACATCACTAATTGTCTGGGAAACACACAAATCAAAACCATAGTGAAATTTCACCTCACCCCTGTTACAGTGGCTATCACCAAAAAGACAAGAAATAATAAGTGTTGATGAGAATCTGGAGAAAGGGAACCCTTGTGTGCCTTTACTAGGAAGGTTATTGGTGCAGACACAATGGAAAACACAACTGAGGCTCCTCAAAATAGTAAAAACAGAACTGCCATATGACCCAGCAATTCCACTTCCAAGTATTTACCTGAAGGAAACAAAAACCACTAAACTGAAAGGAAGCTCCATATTCACTGAAGTACTGTTTACAATTACCAAGATATGGGAACAACCTAAGTGTCCACTGACAGAAGAGCGGATAAAGAAAACGTGGTCTATATGTTAATATGCACACAGACACACAGTATGTAATACTATTCAGCCTTAAAAAAGAAAGTCTTGCCATTTGTGACAACACACATGGACCTGGGGAAGCATTACACAAAGTAAAATAAGTCAGAGAAAGACAGATACCAGATGATCTCACTTATATGCAGAATCTTAAAGAAAAAAGCAGAGACACAAAACCCGAGCTCACAGGTAAATAGACTGGTGGTTGCCAGAGTCGGAAGGTGAAAGGGCAAATGAGGAAAGGGGGTCAAAAGATACAAATTTCCACTTATAAAATAAGTCATGAGTATGTAATGTACAGCATGGTGACTACAGTTGATAATACTATATTGCACATTTGAAAGTAGCTAAAAAGTTCTCATCACAAGAAAAAATGGGAAATTATGCATGGTGATAGACATATATTACACTAGACAGACATCACAATATATACAAATATCAAAACATTAGGTTGTATACCTAAAACTAACAATGTTTTGTGCTGATTATACCACAATAAAGATTAAAAAATACTAGCTCTTGTTCCCTATTTACTTCTCAAAGACCCAACTTATAGGAACTACTGGCTTGTGTTTAAAACAATTTTGCACTACCTTATACTTCTTGAACACTTTCACTGTTTCAATTTCAAAGGTGCTAATAAAATCCTTAAGCATTCTCATGGGAGAAATCCTTCTTATTTTTCATTTTATTTTCTCTCCACATTTCAACTGAGTTCTTTCTCTCTTTTCATAAGGACTGTTCTTTTGGCTCAAGAATTTCTAAATATTCTAGGCTGCCCTCAATAGGTCTCTCAGAGGCATCNCACTTTCACTGTTTCAATTTCAAAGGTGCTAATAAAATCCTTAAGCATTCTCATGGGAGAAATCCTTCTTATTTTTCATTTTATTTTCTCTCCACATTTCAACTGAGTTCTTTCTCTCTTTTCATAAGGACTGTTCTTTTGGCTCAAGAATTTCTAAATATTCTAGGCTGCCCTCAATAGGTCTCTCAGAGGCATCGACAAGCGTTTGGACTCTTTTCCTAATTCTAATCAACATTGCAACACTTATGACTTTCAGCACAAGGCATGCATTAAAACTTAAGAGAATAAAGGGGACAAAACTCCACAGTAATTCTAGTTTTACTACTAACCTCAGAGCCTAAATAATTTGTGACTTTCTTTAAAAAAAAGTTTGCAAGGTGCTATTGTTGTGGCTGTGATTTTTCTTGAGGGTGGAAATGGGCTTAGGAATGTGACAGGAGAAAAGATGTGGGAGATTCAGAGGTCCCTACCTCTGAAATAACAACCCTGTTACTTGTAACCTCTCTAATATAAAAGATACCTTGGTTTAGAGCTCAGACCTGTAAATGACTAGGATAATTCCAGGCCACGTCAGCAACAGGAAGCTAAACTAGATGATCTCTTAAGGCCTCAGGATCCCGAAGTCTAGGAATAAAGAATAAAGAAGCTCAAGTTCTGTGAGAAGAGGATCGTTAAATATCCCTAAGGGTGGATTCAAGATCTTAATCTTTCAGATACTTTCTTGTTAATAGACTCTGCTCCTAAGACAGCAAACCTATCTGAGGCAAGGATTTTTCAGAAACTCAGAAAAGCAAGAAAGACATGGGTATAACTAATTCCTTTTTTTTTTTTTTTTTCCTGCCTAAAACATCCTTGATTATCCTTTAAATTATGTAATAAAAATCTCCAGAAAACTCTTCCAAAGAAAACCAACTTCTTCCTTCTTGCCAAAGTTTGTCCTCAGGTGATCTGGTAGCTAAGTGCAGCAACAGAGTGTACAATCATTGTTGTATACTTTTAAAATGTAATTTTCTCAAGAAATGAATCATCTCATCCAATATTCAGTACCAGCAGCAAAGCAGAAAAAAAGGAAGAGAGAAAAAAATTAACTTTGGTTGAGTACCTATTTCATCCAAGGTGCTTTATATAAATTGTTCCCTTTATTCTGCATGGTGAATCCTGGACTTCATCATTTTTAGGATGTACTTTTTTTCTTTTCAACTTTTCTTTTTTTACATTTCTTAAATCAGGATGAGACTGACAACTAATAGTGTCACAATTTTAATTAGCAATCATTTCCCACTGTTAGTGGCAGACAAACCAGCAGTACATCTTGCAAGTGACAGTGTCTCAGATTGATTAAAATATGGTAATGATTTCTTGGAATGTGAACAGAAATTGAGAAATAGATTTAGAAACACCCCCCCCCNTGGTTACATTGATACATTTAGATCAAGGCCGTATTGTATTTCTGAAATAAAGATTTGGTTCTTAGATGTAATGACAACAGGTACTAGTTATCAGAAACAGCACTGCTGAGGGTCCCCTTTTCCAAACTACACTTCTAAATATCTTCCCAATCCCCGAAACAGGACTGTACAACTTGGCAAACACGTGGAAAAGGCAGATGAAACCTCTAAGTAGAGTAGTAACCTTCTCAACAAACCAATGAGGTTGCCAAAGAAAAAGAAAAATCAGAACTTCAAAAAAGGAGGTTCAGTGTATCACCCAGCATGCATGTACCAGATAGGATGCTGCAGAGTCAGAAGACCTGAGCTCTGGTACCCATTCTGATACTGGCAAGGAAACACTGGAGTTTATTTCCATATTTGCCAAACAAAGGAATGGGACCAGTTTAGCTATACGGTTCACTTTTTGGCATCAAAACGCCTTACTTCTAAAGTTAAAAATACTGGCTCTTGAACAGAAATTTTTCCAAAGAATATATACAGATGGCCAACAGGTAACGTGAATAGGTGTTCAACATCACTAATTGTCTGGGAAACACACAAATCAAAACCATAGTGAGATTTCACCTCACCCCTGTTACAGTGGCTATCACCAAAAAGACAAGAAATAATAAGTATTGATGAGAATCTGGAGAAAGGGAAGCCTTGTGTGCCTTTACTAGGAAGGTTATTGGTGCAGACACAATGGAAAACACAATTAAGGCTCCTCAAAATATTAAAAACAGAACTGTCATATGACCCAGCAATTCCACTTCCAAGTATTTACCTGAAGGAAATGAAAACCACTAAACTGAAAGGAAGCCCCATATTCACTGCAGTACTGTTTACAATTACCAAGATATGGAAACATCCTAAGTGTCCACTGACAGAAGAGTGGATAAAGAAAACGTGGTCTATATGTTAATATGCACACAGAGACACAGTAGGTAATACTATTCAGCCTTAAAAAAGAAAGTCTTGCCATTTGTGAAAACACACATGGACCTGAGGGGGAATTACACAAAGTAAAATAAGTCAGAGAAAGACAAATACCAGATGATCTCACTTATATGCGGAATCTTAAAGAAAAAAGCAGAGACACAAAACCTGAGCTCACAGGTAAACAGACTGGTGGTTGCCAGAGTCAGAAGGTGAAAGGGCAAATGAGGAAAGGGGGTCAAAAGACACAAATTTCCACTTATAAAATAAGTCATGAGTATGTAATGTACAGCATGGTGACTACAGTTGATAATACTATATTGCACATTTGAAAGTAGCTAAAAAGTTCTCATCACAAAAAACAAAAATGGGAAATTATGCATGGTGATAGACACATATCACACTAGACAGACATCACAATATATACAAATATCAAAACATTAGGTTGTATACCTAAAACATAATGTTTCATGCTGATTATACCGAAATAAAGATTAAAAAATACTAGCTCTTGTTCCCTATTTACTTCTCAAAGACCCAACTTATAGGAACTACTGGCTTGTGTTTAAAACAATTTTGCACTACCTTATACTTCTTGAACGCTTTCACTGTTTCAATTTCAAAGATACTAATAAAATCCTTAAGCATTCTCATGGGAAAAAATAAATAAATAAAGTCCTTAGTGAAACCTGTTTAGAAGGTAGACTTCAGAGGGGAGGAAGAGAGGAGGAAGTTTTCAGTTATACCACTGATCTAGACAAAGGATGCAAGGAAAACATAGTGCTCTAAAATTTTCACTTGTCTCATAAAAGGAGATGTAAAGCTAAAGAAGAGAGCTAGCCCACTAGCACCTCCGTCCGTGGAATTCTTCAGGCAAGAATACTGGAGTGGGTTGCCATGTCCTTCTCCAGGGGGTCTTCCCGACCCGGCGATTGAACCTGGGTCTCTGCAATGCACATTCTTTACCATCTGAGCCACCACGGAAGCCCTAAAGAAGAGAGCTAGACAAGATCAACTACAAGAGTATTATCATATGTCATTCTATTTTCATGAAGTAATAATACTTATTTTTAAGTAGTAATACTAATACTCAAGTAATACTTATTATTAAGATACTTAAAAAGTGCTTATAATATTCCAGGTACCATTTAAGTATTTTAGATGTATAAATTCACTGATTCCTCACTATAAGAGGCAGATATAATTATGATTCCCATTTTATAGATGAAGAACCTGAGGTACAGAGAGGTTAAGTAACTTGCTCAAGTTCACACGAGCAGTCAGTGGTGGAGCCATGATGCAAACCCAGAAAGCTGGGCTTCTCAGGGTCACTTAACCACTAGTCTCTACTGCCCCTTCTGGTGCCTGAAAAGTTTCTCCCAAGAACAGCCAGACTTCCCTTTGATACGTCCCTCTGTACTGTGTCTGTAATGCCTTCTACATCCCCTATCAAAATACTCCTCAGATTTTCTGTTATCACAAGTTTGTGTCTTTTTCTATCATCTCAAAGTTAAGAAGGCAGATTCTGTGCCTCTTATTCACTGCTGTAGCCCAAGCATCAGGCTCAATGCCTGGACCACATAGTTATAACTGCTTGGTGCATATTTGTTAAACTAATGTTAAGTTAATCTAACTAGCACTTCTACATTTACTATGGGTCAGGCACTGTTCAAAGGACAAATATTAAACACTCTATAAAGCTACATGTACTATTTTACAGATAAGGAAACTGAGGCACAGAGAAGATGAATGATTGGAACAAGGTCACATACTAGTAATGTTACCAAGTTACGAAGATTAAAACCCAGGCAGTCTGATTTCANGTTAAGTTAATCTAACTAGCCTTTCTACATTTACTATGGGTCAGGCACTGTTCAAAGGACAAATATTAAACACTCTATAAAGCTACATGTACTATTTTACAGATAAGGAAACTGAGGCACAGAGAAGATGAATGATTGGAACAAGGTCACATACTAGTAATGTTACCAAGTTACGAAGATTAAAACCCAGGCAGTCTGATTTCAGAGTCTACATTACTACTAAATTGAATACATACAGGACTGAATGAATGAAACCTCTGTCTGTCTGCACTGTATAACCTAGGACTGCTGCCCCTTAGGTTTTTGTGGTCAATTAGTTTTCCAAATGGCTTCCTGATGGCTTCCTTTATGACTCCGGCTTATTTTTCACTGATCTCCCCAGTAGAAAGATGATGAACATTACAATTTCAACTTGGCTGAGTGAAGTACCAGACATTTCTGTCTCAGTTACTCTGATTTTTATTTAGTCTCTACAAATGTCTCAAGGTGGAAATAGTTGTCTAAATCTTTGGAAAAGAACTATAGAACTGGATTTTCACAGCATTGCTAGACATCAGTAGAGTGCCAAATGGGAAAAAATGGCTAAAGAATGATTTTATTTCCAAACATTCAGCATTATTTTGCTGCAATCTCTCAGGTCCCAAGTAAATTTTGTGAAAAAATTTTGAAACAAAATTAAAAATGCATATTTAAAATATTCAAACAGAAACTTCTATGACATTTTCTGCAGTTTATAACTTACTTAATTCTATAAAATCTTGTGCTGTGAAAATTGAATCCTGCTTTCTTAAAAACTATTTGATACCTACTGGACTACTGATAGGAAAAAAAGGCATAGTTTGGAAGTAAATGCGCCTGAACATAAAAAAATTTTTTTTTAATTCTTGAGTCTCTTTACTGGTATTTCAAGGACTTGGAACGAGAAAGTCACACAAAACTGTGCCCTCAGTGATGGAGCAAGAGTTATCATGGTCAAGTTTATATTTTATCCCACTTCATTGTCATCAGAATATGAAATATGTTTGCAGCATATGGGACACTTCAGTGTGTAGCATTGTGCCTGGTTCCAACAGGTGTTCAATAAATACTTGTTGAAGAGGGAGTAACATAGAAGATTCAGTTCAGTTCAGTTCAGTTCAGTCGCTCAGTCGTGTCTGACTCGTTGTGACACCATGAATCGCAGCATGCCAGGCCTTCCTGTCCATCACCAACTCCCAGAGTTCACTCAGACTCACANGGAAAGGGAAGCGAAAGAAAAAAGAGGGAGTCAAAGCCACCGGCACGGTGTCAAAAGGAGTGAGGAAACAGTGAAGCGAGGTGCAAAGAGCAATGCAAAACCTTTCAAGGCCCTTCCAAGGCCAAGGTGCAGACTTCCTTCATTTCCCCATCTACCATATGGAGAGGGTGATACTCTTGCGAGGACCATCGTTACCAAAGGGAAGGATGAATCTGAACTCGTGCAGTGAAGACAAGGATGTGACGAGAAAGACCAAAAGCTACCTTCCTGGCACCTAACTACTGGGAATATGAAGCTTTTGGTTAAACAGGCTATTATGAATCCTATAGAATGCCTTTCCTGGAGGACTGAAGTTAAAGATCAAATGAGTGTTAGGCACTCAGTCGAACTGAGTGACTCAGCCGTGTTCGACTCTTTAGGACCCCATGGACTGTAGCCCGCAGGCTACCCAACCCATGGGATTCTCCACGCAAGAATACTGGAATGGGTAGCCATTTCCTTCTCCAGCGGATCTTCCCGACCCAGGGATCAAACCCCGGTCTCCCGCGTTGCGGGCAGATTCTTTACGAGCCATTCAGTTCAGTTCAGTCGCTCAGTCGTGTTCGACTCTTTGCAACCCCATGAATCTGAGCACGCCAGGCCTCCCTATCCATCACCCGCTCCCGGAGTTCACCCAAACTCAACTCATGTCCATCGAGTTGGTGATGCCATCCAGCCATCTCATCCTCTGTCCTCCCCTTCTCCTCCTGCCCCCAATCCCTCCCAGCATCAGAGTCTTTTCCAATGAGTCAGCTCTTCGCATGAGGTGGCCAAAGTATTGGACTTTCAGCTTTAGCATCAATCCTTCCAATGAACACCCAGGACTGGTCTCCTTTAGGATGGACTGGTTGGATCTCCTTGCAGTCCAAGGGACTCTCGAGAATCTTCTCCAACACCACAGTGCAAAAGCGTCGATTCTTCGGCGCTCAGCTTTCTTCACAGTCCAACTCTCACATCCCATACATGACCACTGGAAAAATCATAGCCTGACTAGACGGAACTTTGTTGACAAAATAATATCTCTGCTTTTTAATATGCTATCTAGGTTGGTCATAACTTTTCTTCCAAGGAGTAAGCGTGTTTTAATTTCATGGCTGCAGTCACAATCTGCAGTGATTTTGGAGCCCCCAAAATAA
>SJYA01001691.1:2516003-2545813 GCA_006410615.1 Neotragus moschatus | reverse complement strand
TGAGCTTTAAGCCAACTTTTTCACTCTCCTCTTTCACTTTCATCAAGAGCCTTTTTAGTTCCTCTTCACTTTCTGCAATAAGGGTGGTGTCATCTGCATATATGAGGTTGTTGATATTTCTCCTGGCAATCTTGTTTCCAGCTTGTGCTTCCTCCAGCCCAGTGTTTCCCATGATGTACTCTACATATGAGTTAAATAAGCAGGGTGACAATATACAGCCTTGATGTACTCCTTTTCCTATTTGGAACCAGTCTGTTGTTCCATGTCCAGTTCTAACTCTTGCTTCCTGACCTGCATACAGGTTTCTCAAGAGGCAGGTCAGGTGGTCTCGTTTCCCCATCTCTTGAAGAATTTTCCACAGTTTATTGTGACCCACACAGTCAAAGGCTTTGGCATAGTCAATAAAGCAGAAATAGATGCTTTTCTGGAACTCTCTTGCTTTTTCGATGATCCAGCAGATGTTGGCAATTTGATCTCTAGTTCCTCTGCCTTTCCTAGAACCAGCTTGAACATCTGGAAGTTCACGGTTCACATATTGCTGAAGCCTGGCTTGGAGAATTTTGAGCATTACTTTACTAGTGTGTGAGATGAGTGCAGTTGTGCAGTAGTTTGAGCATTCTTTGGCATTGCCTTTCTCGGGATCTGAGCCATTAGGGAAGCTCTAAATCAAATGAAACCATGCCTTGTTTGAACAAAGCATTCACTCCTCTGTAAGAGCTTTAGAAGGGACCTCCTAAAATCTTAAGAGTCAAAGGGTTAGCAAGAAATAAAGTAATCCAGCTCCCTGCCTTTGACCTTGATCATTAGTCCTCATCTTTATCATTAATGAAGTTATAACCCTAACTTATTTAAGTAATCATCATAATTTACACAGAGATACATATAAAGTAGGAGTGGGATTACCCAGGGAGATTGCCCCGTATTTGCTCTGTGACCCAAATATTGCAAGTCCCTGCTTGGATTTGACAGAACCCAAAATTCCTCCTTCATCTAATGGATTATGTCTTTGCTTTCATTTAAATATTACCAGTGGTTTCCAGATAGGTCCAAAATGAAGACTCATTTTAAAAAGCAAAGTTTTACATGATAATACTTATATTTTTGTTTCATTTAATTACTAAATGGATGATGATGAAATATATAACTTTGGTATGATTTTAATGAATTTTCATCTCCACAAAAAAAGTGTGGGTTTTTTGTTTGTTTGTTTGTTTGTTTTTGAAACTGATGATGTCTCTCTAGCACCTAGAACAATGCCTGGCACAAAGAGATAACTCATTATTTACTGACTTAATATGTAAGAGAAATACCATTTACATGGTTTATTGAGTTCACTCATAGTGGTTGATGTTCCTAAAGATATTTCAACCCCTCCTAATAACTACACCATCACCTTAAGTCCACAGCTCATTAATAAGAGGCTACTGCACTAGACATGATCTATATCATTTATCTTTGTATGCAGATTGATTTTGGAGTCAGACAGATCTGGATTCAAATTCCAACTCTGCCACTGACTATATGACCTCTGGGTCTCAGGTTTTCTCACCAAGAAGGGGATGAAACTCCCTAACTCATCATAGGGTTATTACCAGTTAATGCATTAGTATGTAAAGTTTTTAGTACCTTGTAAACCTTCAATTCATGGGGTCACAAAGAGTCGGACATGACTGAGTGACTGAATTGAACTGAACTGAAACTTACATAGGAACTTTCTTCTTCACGTGGTAGGATGATATTGTGAGGTTTTTACTAATATTAGTAACTGGATGTGGAATAGGACATTTCATTTGGCAACAAGTCATAAGTACCTCCACATTCTAAAGAGGGAAGCCAAGAAGCTACCTCTCTCCTGACTTCAGTAAGAGGTGGCCAAACTTGTCTTTGGATTTTCACTGTCACTGTCCAGCAGCTCCAGTAAGCAAAAGACAGGAATTCATTCAGTGAGGGAATTCTTCTGAGTCATGAGTTTTCAGTTTGATGTGTGTTTTGTTTTGTTTTGGTTTGGTTTTCCCACTCCCAGACAAATTAGTGGGAGAGGGCTCCTAAGCAAACCGACAAAAATATGACATTAAATCCAAGGCAGAAAGTCATGTGCCCTTCACAGTGCCTTAAAGTAGATCTGGTCAAAGAATGCTCAGGAAAACTTGAGTTTGGTTGAGACTAACCTAGAGACTACCGTCTTCTTCCTGATTGGATAATTCCAGACAGGGAGCCAGCTGGAGAGCCCTCATTGGCAGGCAGGGAAGTATTTGATTCAGCAAAATGCGTAATAGTCCCATCGGTGAAATGGACATTAGGAAAGAAAGCTGAGCTTCCCCGCAAAAGGATCTACAGGAACAAAGAACCTTAGGATAAAAGACCATGGAAGACCCCCCTCTCCCCACCCCTAGGAGCAAGAGGGGGCAGAGGGAGTTACCGGAGTTCAGCTAAAGAGCGTAAAACTCACATCAGGATGCTGTCCAGATGGAATTCCCTAGTCAGGAAAGGAGGAGAGGAGCTCCTGAAAAATCCACAAAGAGCCAGAAACCTAGAGCATGTGGACCATCAGGAGAGAACCACAAAGAGCACATTCAAAGAGATTTTATCCAAACTGCGCCCCACCCCTGCAGGCCAAGAGCAAGGGAGTGAAGGGGGCAAGAGTAAATAGAGAAGAAAGAGACTTTACTCCATCTAGCTGAAGATTGGGGGTCCACAGTTCATGCCAGACCTGAAAGGGGGAGGAAGCTTTGAACTAGGCATACAATTGAAGTTTTAAATTGGATCTAATGGGACATCATTATTCATTTAAAAAATAGGTTATTTATCCCCATGGGTCAAAATTCAAAAAGTACAAACAAATTGTATAGTGAGAAAACTTCCTTCCACCTGTCTTTCTGCCACTTATTTCTTATAACCTCACATGGCAGAAAGAGGGTGAGAGAGCTCTCTGGGGTTCCCACTATGAAGGCACTTACTCCGTTTAAGAAGGTATCACCCTCATGATCTAATTACCTCCCCAAAGTCCCACCTCCTAAAACATCACATTGGAGTTTGGGGTTTCAACATACAAATTTGAGGGAGATGCAAACATTCAGAACATTCTATCTAAGCCCAGTTTTGCCCACTTCTTTCTGGGAAAAAAAATTACCTTTTAAAGGGAAAAATAGCTGCCTTATCCTTTGTAATAAAAGTACACTTAGAGAGAACTGTGTTGTAAACAAGAGAGGCTAGGTCTTTGGGGCTGATGAGACAGCCTTAACCCTCAGTAAGTATCATTAATCCCTTCATAAAACAATGTTGAGAATTGGGAGCTTGTATTCTTGGCCTTGTTTATGGGAGATGGTATGACACAAATCAGAAACACGTAACCTCAGAATAGCTTCAGCTTTTGGAAAATTGGGAGAAGGGTTGGGGATTATTTTTATCTCAAGTACAGCTATAGAGGCAGAATACACAGCTCAATTTTGAGAAAGAAACCAGCTTAACATCATTGGCTGATATGAGCAGAGGCAGGCTCTTTCCCTCTCCTCTTACAGAAACTGGCACTGCTAGCTTAGCTACCTTTGCCTAAGAATGAGGACAGAGGACTTTCTGACTTAAAGAGCCTTTCTCAAAGCCTATTACACTTCTTTGGGTTATAGCACCTCTGAAGGGGAGGTTTCATCTGCACTGTACCCTTACAGAAATGGCAAGAGCGTCGATCTTTCTTTTGGAAGAAATGGCTTCCAAATATAATTTCTTTCTCCCATACTTGACCCCTATTGCAAATTTAGTCCCCTAGGAAGGAAACTCTGAATATCCCATGCAAGAATATTCTAGGGACCAACTCTTGCTGAAGGGAAGAGAGCAAGACTGGGCAGAGAGAGACAGGTCCAGCTGCAGTGCAGGCCCAATGCCAATCTTGGCCAGTGCCCATAAGAATTGCCCTGAACCAGGCAATATGCTGATGATGAAGCTGAAGCTCCAATATTTTGGCCACTCGATGCAAAGAGTGGACTTATTGGAAAAGACCATGATGCTGGAAAAGACTGAGGGCAGGAGGAGAAGGGGACAACGANATGCCAATCTTGGCCAGTGCCCATAAGAATTGCCCTGAACCAGGCAATATGCTGATGATGAAGCTGAAGCTCCAATATTTTGGCCACTCGATGCAAAGAGTGGACTTATTGGAAAAGACCATGATGCTGGAAAAGACTGAGGGCAGGAGGAGAAGGGGACAACGAAGGATGAGATGGTTGGATGGCATCACTGACTCAATGGACATGAGTTTGAGCAAACTCTGGGAGATAGTGAAGGACAGGGAAGCCTGGCATGCTGCAGTTCAGGGGGTTGCAAAGAGTCAGACACAACTTAGCAACTAAACAATAACAAGGCAATATGGGTCATCAACATACATGAGCAGCCTTGGGAGGGGCATGATAATGGATCCATGAAATTCTGTAAAGTGTGGTGGTGGCTGGGGAGATAACTGAAGATTCTCTGCCAACAGTGGTCCCAAATAGGAAGGCAGCATATCCGTCAGTGTAGGAGCATATGGGAGACCCATCACAGTATCAACCAGGTGTCCCTTCCCGGAGAAAGTCTGTTGGGAAATCGAGAACCCTTAGCAAAGCCATGAAGAAGACAGCTAGGTTTGGATGTAGTTCCTTTGCCCACTCTGTGACCTCATCCTTCTGAAGTCCAAGTACTTTCCTTTCTCGAGTTAATCAGTGCTTTCCCATGATGTCCAGTTGGACCAGTCCAGGTTGGACCAGTCATTCTCTCACAAAGTTTCTCATTACCTTGAGAAATGGAACAATGCATTTGGCCAAGTTTAAAAGACAATCCCTGCCAAGCTATGCATTCATATATTAACAGTGATTGCCAACATCTTCACAAATAAGTGATTCATGTTGAGAATTTCTGGAATTAGAGCCAGGAGAGCTGCTTTTGCACCCCTTGCTGGTCCATCTAAGATAATTTTCCTTCTTCATCAAGTAGAGCTTTAAAAGTTTTCTGTCTTTCTCTCTCTTTCTCTCTCTCTCTCTCTCTCTCTCTCTCTCTGTGTGTGTGTGTGTGTGTNAGGAGAAAGGGACGACAGAGGATGAGATGGCTGGATGGCGTCACTGACTCGATGGACATGAGTCTGAGTGAACTCCGGGAGTTGGTGATGGACAGGGAGTCCTGGCATGCTGCGATTCATGGGGTCGCAAAGAGTCGGACATGACTGAGCGACTGAACTGAACTGAAAGAAACTGGAAGGTTGAAAGGGAGGGTTTCAAAGAAGGAAGATTAAGGCAAGACATTTCTGATCTCAAATAATTTTATTTTTTAATCTAAGTGTGTCACTGTTTTCATTCTTAATTTGAGAGATTTGTAATCTTGCAAGTTGTTTGTCTATTTTATTTACTTATTTTTGGCTGTGCTGGGTCTTCGTTGCTGCATGCGGGCTTTCTCTAGTGAGTGGCTACTTTCAAATTACTGTGCGCAGGTTTCACATTGCACAGGCTTCTCTTGTTTCGGAGCAAGGACTCTAGGCCGCATGAGCTTCAATAGTTGCGACTCTCAGGCTCAGTAGTTGTGGCACGTGGGTTTAGTTGTCTCTTAACATGTGGAATCTTCCCGGACCAGAGATAGAATCTGTGCCCCCTGCGTTGGCAAGTATATTCTTAACCACTAGACCACCAGGGAAGTCCTTCAAATATTTTAAAAGAGATCATGGGGACAATTTGCAGAACTGGCTAGAAAGTATATTTTGACATCTACCAAAAGAAAAGAATCTTTCAGACAACTAGAACTGTTCAGTAGTGGCATAGAAGTCACACATTTCCTGTAGCTGTAAGTGATCAGAGACGAAAAGCCCACCTTTTAAACACCATTCCTGCCTTGTGTATCCAGCAGACCTGCTGGACAACCATTCTGATCTCTTTAGCAGAATTTAATTTGATATGCAGTGAGTCACCTGAGAATTATTTAAAATACAGACTGATTCAGGAGATCTGGGGCAGGACCTGTGATCCCACAATTTAACAAGCTCCTGGGGTTGGGGGGGGGGTGCCAATGCTGCTGGCTCACGGAGCACACCTGGAACAGCAAGGACTTGTGGCTGAGGCCCTTGGACTTGGTTGGACATTGGAATCACATAGGGAAGAGGTCATTGGATAAAACCCCGATGCTTGGGTCTCTCACTCTTAGAGAGTTTAATTAGCATGGCATCTGGCCTGGGCATCAGGGGGTTTCAAAATTCTCCTAGTCAGTCTCAACACATGTAATGTTTTTGGCCTTTCAGAAAGATTCAACACTGGCTCAGAGATCACTTCTGCAAAAATCTTTAATTGGAACATAATTATCTGGGCTTGGGCAGGTCTTCTCATTCATGAATAATTAACATTTTGGAGGAAAACTTTGTAGTTATTATTATTAGATCTCATAATCTGTGGGACATTAGATACTAGAATTCCCCAAGTCCTTCCCAAATCTAAGATGAGAAGCTATTTTTTTGCTGTCGCTGTTACTGGCTAAGTCATGTCTGACTCTTTGCAGCCCATGGACCGTAGCTCACTAGGCTTCACTGCCCATGGGACTGCCCAGGCAAGAATATTGCTATGGGTTGCCATTTACTACTCCAGGGATCTTCGGAAGATCTCCCAGAAATTGAAATTCTGCAGGTGAGTTCTTTACCCCTGAGCCACGTGGAAGTTGAAACTCTGTGCTTCAAATCCACCTTTGGCAGTACATCCATTTGACCACAAGGTGGTGATAGAGCAACAGAATATGATACCATCACGGCCACCACCCCCATCACCACTTAAAATGGGCAGAGTTCCCAAATCAGCCGCGATTGATCCTTTGAAAGCCAAACAGCACAAAACATGATTACAACTTCTTGCAGGTACTTTTAAAATTAGTTTTTATTGTAAGATAGTTGCGACACAATGTTGTGTCCGTTTCTACTGTGCAGCGAAGTCAATCACCTAAACAAACACTTATCTCCCCTCTCTTGATTTCCTTCCTGTTCAGGTCACCTCAGTGCATTACGTGGAGTTCCCTGTGCTATACAGTAGGTTCTTATGAGTTATCTATTTCATACACAGTATCAATCACGTCAATGCCAGTCTCTCAGTTCCTCCCACCCATGAACACAATTTTAAGCAGTTTTACAGACCCGAAACTAAACTATGACCAGTCAAGATTAAAGATGGGTTATCCCACCACCACCATATAAATTATAAGGAGCCTGACCACTCCCACGTCCATTCTTATCTGCGGCTGAGCTTACTTCCTGCTTCATAGAGAAAAAGAAGAAATCTGGCCCAAATCTACCAATCCATCTAATCTACTTCCACCTTCCTTCCCTCCACATGGAGGAAAGTGCGTCTTGTTTACACTGAAGGCTAAATACTCCACCAGTGTCCCTGCTCCATTCACCCTGGCCTCCACCAAATTCATGGTCCCTCTATTTTATGTGCTTATACATTTTATTTGTTAACTTAAAAATAACTCACTTTTCCGGACAAGAATACTGGAGTGGATAACCATTCCCTTCTCCAGGGGATCTTCTCGACCCAGGGATCAAACCTGGGTCTCCCGTCTGAGCCACCGTCTGCTTTTTTTGTATACAAAAGCAGTATACAGCTTTTATTTTTAAATATGCAGAAGAGCAAAGAGTATAAAATATCCACAAATCTCATAAACTACTATATTTTTCTTCTATATAGTTTGCTGAGTTTACACACATTTCTGCTTGTAAAAATATAATCATGTTATGCAAACTGTTTTATGACCTATTTAATGTAACATATTTTAATCTTCATACATTTTCACTTTTGATTCCTAGCCAGAGATGTTCATTTGATTTACATATAGAGATTTTTAAGCTTATATTTGCCTAAACGCCAATATCAAAGATCTCTATTTACCAGGTCTGGCATGAGCCTGGAAATCTGTATGTTTAGAAAAGCCTCACATGATTTTTGGGCTTCCCTAGTGGCTCAGATGGGAGACCTGGGTTCGATCCCAAGGTTGGGAAGGTCTCCTGGAGAAGGGAATGGCTACCCACTCCAGTATTCTTGCCTGGAGAATCCCAGGGAAAGAGGAGCCGCGAGGACTACAGTCCATGGGGTGGCAAAGAGTCAGATATGACTCGGCCACTAACACTTTCACTTTCATACTTCCAAGTGATTTTGAAGTGTAATTCTAGGAATAATTGTTACTCTTTTAAAAAGTTTGTGCCTACAATTTTATTATTTCTTGGATAAATTTTACTAAAGTGTAACTTACACACAATTGGCTACACACACTTTAAGAATACAGTTTGGTTTCTTTTACTTTTTTTTTGCCATAACATTGGTATATGACATAAATCTCAAGTATATAACATTATACACATTATTTCAACCTCTGTATACACTACAGTGTGCTCACCATCAAAAATTCAGTTTCCACCCATCGTCATAGAGTTGACCCCCATTTTTTCCTCTCCACCACCTGCAGTCCCCCGGCAATCACATCTCTGCTCTATGTAATACCTCTGTTTTTGTTTCTGTTTGCTTTGGTTTGTTCATTTATTATTATTATTTTATATCCCATATATGAATGAGTGAAACAATATGGTCTTTGTCTTTTTCTGTCTCATTTCACTTAGCATAATACCCTCAAGAGCCATACTTATTGTCTCAAATGGCAAGATTTTGTTTTTTACGGCTGAGTAGTATTCCACTGTGTATACGTACCACATCTTCTTTATCCATTCGTTACTCACAGACTTTAGGTTGTTTCCATATTTTGGCTATTGTAAATAATGCTGTGATGAACATAGGGGTGAATATATTTTTTCTAATATATTAGAAAATATGTGTTCTTTGCATAAATAGCCAGAAGTAGAGTAGCTGGACCACACGGTAGTTGTATTCTCGAATTTTTGAGGAATCTCTATACTGTTTTCTATGCTATGGTGGCTACACAAATTTACATTTCCATCAGCAGTACTCTATTGTTATGATTCTCTTATTCTTGTGAATTCAGCAATACAGTTAAAATAATGTGCCTTGGAGTTTATCCAAATACACAGGAGTTTTANGTAGCTGGACCACACGGTAGTTGTATTCTCGAATTTTTGAGGAATCTCTATACTGTTTTCTATGCTATGGTGGCTACACAAATTTACATTTCCATCAGCAGTACTCTATTGTTATGATTCTCTTATTCTTGTGAATTCAGCAATACAGTTAAAATAATGTGCCTTGGAGTTTATCCAAATACACAGGAGTTTTACTTCAGGAATTTTTAAGAATATAGTCTACCATACCTCCAGTAGCAAAATTTAATGACTAATATTTTGGAACTTTAACTTAAATTTCATGAATCTGAATGTGTATCTTAGCTCTACCATTTACCACTTCTCAAGTGATCTTGGGTAAATCAACCTTTTAAGCCTCAACTTCCTTTTTGGTAGAGTAGGTATAATAATACCTCTAAAACAATATGAGCTGTTGCAATGAACAGTATAATAGTAGAAAACATTTTACAAAGGTCCAGCATATAAAACTTAGTGCTCAATAAATTTTGAGCATTTTCACTTAGTATTACTGCTTTCATAATCTGTTCTTGTAAATCTTTTGTAGCCTAGTTCTTTAGCTATGAGATGGGAATTTCAACTTTGTTGGATATATTTGAGAGAATAAATGAAAAATATATACCATAGTTTCTGGCACATAAGCACTCAATAAATAGGAACAATCATTGCTATTTCAGAAACTATGAAACAATTAGCATGCAATAAACAAAGCTCCTATTTGTGTTGATATATTAGATATTCAATAGAACTGAATAGCAATCCACTCCAGTATTCTTGTCAGGAAAATTCCATGGACAGAGGAGCCCAGCGGGCTACAGTCCATGGGGTAGCAAAGAGTCAGACACGACTGAAGCAACTGGATATGTATGTATTTGATAATGAAGATAACATCTTGCCACGTTAAAAAAAATAAGTTGTGAGAGATTTGATGAGTAGTGTTCAATATAGCAATACCTTAATAAAAACTCTGTGTGTCCATGTCTCCTATCCTCACCATTCTTGGCTCTAGGAATGAAATCCTTAGCTTCATAAGCTAACATTAGAATACAGACACCTTCATCTACTAACAAAGGGATTCTTGACCTGAGGAACAATAGATTTTTGTCTCCCACTGTATAATCTTTGAAAGGAACAGATAAAAATATTCATTGCACATCCAAAATGTAATCTATTTTGGGAGATGTGTCCCACATTACATATTATTATAATATGCTTTGATGTATATTGGGTTGGTTTTGAATTTTTTTCATTACTAGTTTGTATTTTATTCACTCTGATTGATTATCTGTATGTACCTTATGATGTCTACATTTGAGGTTTTTAATTGTTTCTAAACTGAAGTTTCTCTCTTTCTGTTTCCTAGTCCTGATTAAGGATTAGGAGATTTGTATTCTAGTTTTATCTCTACCAGGGCTAAGTGCCTGACCTGGAGTAAATTACTTACTTTCTCTCTGGGTCTCATCTCTCTTTTTAATGAAATGGGGAAGCAGTTGGATTGAGTGATCTGTTATATCCCTTCCAGCTTTAATGTTACATGTCTCTCTACTTTGTAAGCATGTAAAATTCATACCTTAGTATCTTAAGATTGATAAACTGCATGTTATGAGTTTAATATGTAGTGCACTTCATATACAGCATCGCATTCAAGACAAGAAACATACATCAAGGTTAAAACAAAAAGGACCAAAAAGGAAAAAGTAAAACAATGACTTTCAGACGTGATTATGTTATTTTTGAGGAGAGGCTGAAAACCAAGACTGTCATCTGGTGGAATATTTACCCCAGACAGGTGAAAGGACTGACTCACCTGATCACTAACTGGGATAAGGCATCTAAAGTAAGCAACTGCATGGGGCAGTGAGCAGCGCATGGGGCATCCGTGGGGCTGCTTCCATATAGCATTGCCAGCAGTCATCGGAGACTTGTTTGTTGTGTGTTTAATCCCTCAGTCCTGTCCGACTCTTTCGCTACCCCATGAACTGGTATCCGTCTGGTTCATCTGTCTATTGGATTTCCCAAGCAAGAATACTGCCACAAGTTGACATTTCCTCCTCCAGGGGATCTTCCCCATCTAGGGATTGAACCTTCCACTTTGAATCTTCTCCATTGGCAAGCGGATTCTTTACCAACGCACCACCTTAATAGGTGGGTCTAAAAGCCTTAGGGGCTTCCTAGGTGCTGCTAGTGGTAGAAAACTCGCCTGCTAATGTAGGAGAGAGAGAAGAGATACAGGTTCAGTCCCTGGGTGGGGAGGATCCCCTGGAGGAGCGCACGGCAACCCACTCCAGTATTCTTGCCTGAAGAATCCCATAGACAGAGGAGCCTGGAGGGCCACAGTTCCTGGAGTCTCAAAAGAGTCAGGCACGACTGAAATGACTTAGCATGCACGCAAATACCATGCAAGAGCCAGGGTCTGTTTTGATGAATATAGTGCAGAGACCAAGTAATATGGGCTTGCTATGCCTGACACTGAGGACACTAAATTACCTTTCGAGTAGACAAGAACATAAGTAGAAAGGACAGGGTGGAGTTTGAGGGGAAGAGCCCGCATTCCTAGCGTTTTAGGACACTCTCGGGAGGGGGTCAGTGGGTGGGGCAGAGATGCGGGACGGTCGCTCTCTCGGAGAGCGGGGCCTGAACTGTCTACAAAAGCACTTGATTCTTCTAACCAGACAAAGCTAGATTAAAGCGAATATCAGGCAGTCTCAAGCCTCTTGAAGAGCAACAGAAAACACTACTGGAGGAGGGAGGGGTCGTGAGCGTGAGCCGCCGACAAGCGAAGGAGCAAACAGACGCAACCACCTCCTTCGGCTGCACCGCCCTCCAGCCTAGCCCTCAGGTGCCGGCAGGTCTCATGCTGGCTCTCTTATTCCTAGACAGTCATTGGCTCGACTGCCCAGCACCTGGACTCAGAATCCGAGCAGCAGTTGGCTAAGGGGTTGCCAGTGGCGACAGATCGCGCACAGGCGCAGTAAGCATCCGTGGAGGTCTGGTGGCTGCTAGGCAACGGAAAACAGTCCAGGCTTAAGAGACAACTTTCTTCTCCCAAATCTGTCTTTGCTCTGTCTCTGGAGACCCTCTGAGGCGGCTGCTTCTCTAGTCTGACTTGGTGAGTCCTGAGGAATCGTGCTGTGGGGCTGAACTACGACTTCTAGGCAAGAGACTCGGCATGACCTTTGGAGTATAGAAGGAAAGGCTGAGAGAGGCAGAGAAAGTCGCATTTTAATGATACCTACTACCTACCTACCAGTTTACAGGGCTGGAAACTGAGGAATAGAGATACCAAGAGACTCGTCCAAGATCTCTCACTGAGTGGTCAGATCTGGACCCGTGTCAATATGGTAGCCACTAGCCACACGGGGAGGAGGAGGGGGGGAGGCTCTTCTGAATTAAAGTGTGTCCTGAAGGTGAAATAATTCCACAATGTAATAACAAAAAATTAAACTATCACATGAACAAATTTTATACTGATTATATGTTGAAATGATAATATTTTAGTTATGTTAAATAAAAAATATTATTGAAATTAATTTATTTTTAGACTCGCAGACTTAGAGAAGGAACCCTATGTTTGCCAGGGGAAAGCATGGGGGAAAGGGGTAGTGAGGGAGAAGCTGGGATGAAGACATGTTCACGCTGCTATATTTACCATGGATAACAACCAAGGACCTACTGTATAACATAGGGAACTCTGCTCAATGTTACATGGCAGCCTGGGTGGGAGAGGAGTTTGGGTAAGAATGCATACATGTATATGTATGGCTGAGTCCTTTCACTGTCCACCTGAAACTATCACAACATTGTTTGTTAATTGGCTATACCCTAATACAAAATAAAAAGTTAAAAAATTCTTTTTATGTTCCTTTTTGTTTTTAAATATGGTTACTTAAAATTTTTTAATTACATAGGAGATTTGCATTGTATTTTGATTGGCCAGTGCTGATCTAGACTAAAACCTGGACCTGCTGACACCTGATTTAAGACCTTGTGTGTGATAATACTGTTTTTAAGAAAAGTATTTCCATTCATGTGACGGGACTGGAGTGTGAGTGTTGGTGAAAGTACAAGACCATTACAAAAGGCTGATAATTCTAGTATTCTGGGGCCTTGCTACTCAAGGAAGGCCTTGAGTAGTAATTTATGAATTAGAATCTGCTTTTTCACAAGCTTCTCAAGTGATTCTCATCCTCATAAAATCCCCCAGAGCACTATTTTATAATTTAGCCATCAACTCTATTTTTCCCTTTATTTGTTTTATCTATAAGTATCTAGGCTAGATATCTCAGACTGCCTGTGCTAGAATTACCTTTCTTTTGAACACCACTGCCACCCTCAGAAATATTTTGCACACTCAAGTGTGAGAAAGGATCTCAATATGATTTCATTTCTATTCATCCTTCCAAATCTGGACTAGTGGGGTTCCCAGCTGGCACTAGTGGTAAAGAACCTGCCAGCTAATGCAGGAGAGATGTATGGGTTCAATCCTTGGGTCGGGAAGATCCCCTGGAGGAGGACATGGGAACCCACTCCAGGATTCTTGCCTGGAGAATCCCATAGACAGAGGAGCCTGGAGGGCTACAGTCCATAGGGTTGCAAAGAGTTGGACATAACCGAAGCAACTTAGCATGCATGCTGGTATGTGGTCCCAAAATCAGAGGCAGCAACACTATCACCTAAAAAGTTATTCAAAATGCAAATTCCTGGGTCCCACCCAAGTTGTGGATCTTCTAGAAGGCCAGGCATAGTTTTCATTACTCTAATTCAAGTCCTTAATTTGGGAAGAATAGGGTAACTTTGATAGGTTTTCTTTGGGGATAAGCAAATGCAGTGCTCTGCTTGGTTCTTAAAACACCTCTGCTTAATCCTACTTCCCCAATTCTTTCGCTTTACTGTTCATTTTTCTTTTCTTGAACCTGACCTCTCCAGGGAGGAAGATGGCTTTTCATCTCTCAGAGAATGAGTTGGA
This sequence comes from Neotragus moschatus, assembly GCA_006410615.1. NCBI lineage: Eukaryota > Metazoa > Chordata > Mammalia > Artiodactyla > Bovidae > Neotragus > Neotragus moschatus. The sequence continues at coordinate 2,531,810 of SJYA01001691.1, read as the reverse complement.
CCTGAAAAGTATTGGAGAGCTGTCAGAAAGCCCCATGCTTACAAGACTGAATAGTATAAGAGCAAAGGGAAGACTGAGTTTTGTAACACCCACAGAAAATCAAGGTGATACACAATTCCTGACATTTGAACACACTACAAAAGCTCAGGAGAGGACGAGAAAACGACAGCAGCCTGTAAAACTGGAGCCTTTGGTAAGGTTGAAAACCAGCATTTTAGCCACTTTTAGCTGCAGAAGAAGTTGCAGAGTTGCTTTGGGGGAATGGCAATAATTTCTAGACTCTTAATTAACAAAGAAGGAATGAAAACTTGAAAGTTAGGACTTGTTTAAGAGCGTGTAAACATAATTATTTATTTTTTAAAATGTTGAGTTCTAAAAGTACTGTTTGAGGTGGTGGGATGCTTTGATGAAAAAGTTCTCTAGCACATAAATCCTCTCTAGCGCTATGTGCAATAAGGATCCTTAACCATGTCAGTTGTGAGACTATTTTAGGAACTTGGGTACCATTTCATACTAGAAACTTCAGTACGAGTAATATGTATAATTGTGTAATTTTATTATTTTCAAGCAAATGCCTAGTGTCCTGAAAAATTTTGTGCATGTCTGAAAAATAATTTAAAGAATCCACATGTTTGTCAGAACTGGGGCTATCACTTCTCTTATTTTTGCTAGACTGATAGGTGAAAATTACATCGCATTGTTGTTGTGGATTGCATCTTATTAATGAAGTTAACAAACTATGTAAAATATGTATTTTATATGAAACATTATGTTAAATTTATGTAAAATAGTTTGAGCATGGAGAAAGGATAAATATCCGATTGTTGTTAATGATAGTTACCATAGAAAAGAGAGTGAGAGATTGGAGAATTGAGAGAAGGAAAAATGTAAAAGAAGAGTGGGAGGCAGTATATATGTGGTAGACATTGAGTGTCTTTTCATTCATTCAGTGGCATACATCTTACTTATTTCATGGATTCTGTTCATAACCATTTTTCACTTTAAAATTAAGTTGTTTGCTTTTTTCCTATCAGCTTTCGAAAACATGTGCATATATGTTTAACTGTATATATATATATATATATATATATATGTAATGGACATTAACCCTTATTCCATTGCTTCTCAAATTTAAAGTACAAATTCATGCAGGAGGTAGATATTCTTGAAGATCCATAGTGCTGATTTCATTATTTTTATTTTAATGTTACTTTATGTGAAAAAAGATTAACCTAGGAAAAAAATCACTGCAGATGGTGACTACAGCCATGAAATTGAAAGATGCTTGCTCTTTGGAAGAAAACCTATAACCGACCTAGACAGCATATTAAAAAGCAGAGACATTACTTTGCCAACAAAGGTCTGTCTAGTCAAAGCTATGATTTTTCCAGAAGTCATGTATAGGTGTGAGAGTTGGACTATAAAGAAAGCTGAGGACCGAAGAATTGATGCTTTTGAACTCTGGTGTTGCGGAAAACTCTTGAGAGTCCCTTAAACAGTAAGGAGATCAAACCAGTCAATCCTAAAGGAAATCAGTCCTGAATATTCATTGGAAGGACTGTTGCTGAAGCTGAAACTCCACTACTTTGACCACCTGATGTGAAGAACTGACTCATTTTAAAAGACCTTGATGCTGGGAAAGATTGAAGGCAGGAGAAGCGGACGACAGAGGGTGAGATGGTTGGATGACATCATTGACTCTATGGACATGAATTTAAGCAAGCTCCAGGAGTTGGTGATGGACAGGGAAGCTTGGCGTGCTGCAGTCCATGGGGTAGCAATGAGTCAGACACGACTGAGCGACTGAATTGAACTGAAGGAATTAATTCAAATATTTAGTAAGAAAATCAACAGCTTAAATACAAAGAAAGCTATACAACCAATTGCAACTCAGATTAACAAAAAATATGAAGTAACAGATGCTCTTGTCCTTGAACTTCCATTTGCAAAGTGGGTAGGGTACTGTCTGTAGCTGCTCCCTTCTCCAAAGAGCAGTGTGCCTGTACTATGTGTAGTGAGGAGTATCTGGGCCTCCCTACTATTTTTTCTCCATGAACTTTGTATGACTTTTAATATGACTTTCCTATCTACTTTGACACTTATTTCTCTCTGATGGATTTACTTCACTTGGCAAAAGTGTATAATGAACCTTTGATGATTAAAGTAAGCTCCATTTGTTATCAGTGTGATAAATTCATATATGTTGAATATTTATTCGATACATGCTATCATCCAGTCTCTGAGTCATGCTCTGGGGAAACAGCAATGAACAAGGCAGACAAGATTCCAGTTGGCATTCTAATGATCCTAAGTAAATAAACTGAGCAATGTCATCTAATGATAGTTACTGTTAAGAAAATAATATCGGGAACCTAGTTAAGACAAACCGCAGGCTCCTTTAGATTGGGTGATATCACCTGAATGAAGCCTAGAGGAGATGTCATCTGATTGAGTCCCAGACTTTATCACCTACCAGACTGAATGGACAAGCCTTCAGAGATGCCAGTCCCCAGTTTTGGAAACCCAAAATTCATTTCTTCCCTGGAACAAATTCCATTTGATCATAGTGTATGCTCCTTTTTAAGATATTGCTGAAATCTGTTTGCTAATATTTTATTGATTTCTGCATCTATATCTGTCAAGAGTATTGGCTTGCAGTTTTCTTTTCTTGGTATTATCCTTGTCCAGTTTCGGGGTTGATTTCCTTTAGGATTGATGTCCTTGCTGTCCAAGGGACTCTCAAGAGTCTTCTCCAGCACCACAATTCAAGCATCAATTCTTCAGTGCTCAGCCTTCTTTATGGTCCAGTGCTCACATCTGTACATGACTACTACAAAATATAACAGAGAGATTAAAGATCTAAGTAAATGGAGAATGGCGCTGTGTAGTTTAGAAGAAATATTTTTAAGATGTCAATTCTCCCCAGTTGACCTATAAATTCAGCATAATTCCAATCACAGTCCATGTAGTATTTCTTTTTTGGTAGAAATTGGGAAGCTGATTCTAACATTCATAGAGAAATGCAAAGGACTTAGAACAAGCAAAACAACATTGAAAAAGAAAATTTTTTAAATCTAACACTCTTGATTTCAATACTTACTATAAAACTACAATAATGAAGACGTTATACTATTGGTGTCAAGACAGACAAATAGACTGATATGCATAGGCGGTCTATGCAAATGGATTATGCATAGGTTGGCATGCTTTATACTACTCCCTACATCTTATGTGTTGCTTTTTTTTCCCTTCATTTTTCTTTCTGTCTGCCATTCTGATTGGGTGATTCCCATTATTCTGTCTTCCAGATCACTTTTTCACTCTTCTTTGTTATTTAGTCTGCTCTTTATTGCTNTGATAGGTTTTCTTTGGGGATAAGCAAATGCAGTGCTCTGCTTGGTTCTTAAAACACCTCTGCTTAATCCTACTTCCCCAATTCTTTCGCTTTACTGTTCATTTTTCTTTTCTTGAACCTGACCTCTCCAGGGAGGAAGATGGCTTTTCATCTCTCAGAGAATGAGTTGGACCTGAAAAGTATTGGAGAGCTGTCAGAAAGCCCCATGCTTACAAGACTGAATAGTATAAGAGCAAAGGGAAGACTGAGTTTTGTAACACCCACAGAAAATCAAGGTGATACACAATTCCTGACATTTGAACACACTACAAAAGCTCAGGAGAGGACGAGAAAACGACAGCAGCCTGTAAAACTGGAGCCTTTGGTAAGGTTGAAAACCAGCATTTTAGCCACTTTTAGCTGCAGAAGAAGTTGCAGAGTTGCTTTGGGGGAATGGCAATAATTTCTAGACTCTTAATTAACAAAGAAGGAATGAAAACTTGAAAGTTAGGACTTGTTTAAGAGCGTGTAAACATAATTATTTATTTTTTAAAATGTTGAGTTCTAAAAGTACTGTTTGAGGTGGTGGGATGCTTTGATGAAAAAGTTCTCTAGCACATAAATCCTCTCTAGCGCTATGTGCAATAAGGATCCTTAACCATGTCAGTTGTGAGACTATTTTAGGAACTTGGGTACCATTTCATACTAGAAACTTCAGTACGAGTAATATGTATAATTGTGTAATTTTATTATTTTCAAGCAAATGCCTAGTGTCCTGAAAAATTTTGTGCATGTCTGAAAAATAATTTAAAGAATCCACATGTTTGTCAGAACTGGGGCTATCACTTCTCTTATTTTTGCTAGACTGATAGGTGAAAATTACATCGCATTGTTGTTGTGGATTGCATCTTATTAATGAAGTTAACAAACTATGTAAAATATGTATTTTATATGAAACATTATGTTAAATTTATGTAAAATAGTTTGAGCATGGAGAAAGGATAAATATCCGATTGTTGTTAATGATAGTTACCATAGAAAAGAGAGTGAGAGATTGGAGAATTGAGAGAAGGAAAAATGTAAAAGAAGAGTGGGAGGCAGTATATATGTGGTAGACATTGAGTGTCTTTTCATTCATTCAGTGGCATACATCTTACTTATTTCATGGATTCTGTTCATAACCATTTTTCACTTTAAAATTAAGTTGTTTGCTTTTTTCCTATCAGCTTTCGAAAACATGTGCATATATGTTTAACTGTATATATATATATATATATATATATATGTAATGGACATTAACCCTTATTCCATTGCTTCTCAAATTTAAAGTACAAATTCATGCAGGAGGTAGATATTCTTGAAGATCCATAGTGCTGATTTCATTATTTTTATTTTAATGTTACTTTATGTGAAAAAAGATTAACCTAGGAAAAAAATCACTGCAGATGGTGACTACAGCCATGAAATTGAAAGATGCTTGCTCTTTGGAAGAAAACCTATAACCGACCTAGACAGCATATTAAAAAGCAGAGACATTACTTTGCCAACAAAGGTCTGTCTAGTCAAAGCTATGATTTTTCCAGAAGTCATGTATAGGTGTGAGAGTTGGACTATAAAGAAAGCTGAGGACCGAAGAATTGATGCTTTTGAACTCTGGTGTTGCGGAAAACTCTTGAGAGTCCCTTAAACAGTAAGGAGATCAAACCAGTCAATCCTAAAGGAAATCAGTCCTGAATATTCATTGGAAGGACTGTTGCTGAAGCTGAAACTCCACTACTTTGACCACCTGATGTGAAGAACTGACTCATTTTAAAAGACCTTGATGCTGGGAAAGATTGAAGGCAGGAGAAGCGGACGACAGAGGGTGAGATGGTTGGATGACATCATTGACTCTATGGACATGAATTTAAGCAAGCTCCAGGAGTTGGTGATGGACAGGGAAGCTTGGCGTGCTGCAGTCCATGGGGTAGCAATGAGTCAGACACGACTGAGCGACTGAATTGAACTGAAGGAATTAATTCAAATATTTAGTAAGAAAATCAACAGCTTAAATACAAAGAAAGCTATACAACCAATTGCAACTCAGATTAACAAAAAATATGAAGTAACAGATGCTCTTGTCCTTGAACTTCCATTTGCAAAGTGGGTAGGGTACTGTCTGTAGCTGCTCCCTTCTCCAAAGAGCAGTGTGCCTGTACTATGTGTAGTGAGGAGTATCTGGGCCTCCCTACTATTTTTTCTCCATGAACTTTGTATGACTTTTAATATGACTTTCCTATCTACTTTGACACTTATTTCTCTCTGATGGATTTACTTCACTTGGCAAAAGTGTATAATGAACCTTTGATGATTAAAGTAAGCTCCATTTGTTATCAGTGTGATAAATTCATATATGTTGAATATTTATTCGATACATGCTATCATCCAGTCTCTGAGTCATGCTCTGGGGAAACAGCAATGAACAAGGCAGACAAGATTCCAGTTGGCATTCTAATGATCCTAAGTAAATAAACTGAGCAATGTCATCTAATGATAGTTACTGTTAAGAAAATAATATCGGGAACCTAGTTAAGACAAACCGCAGGCTCCTTTAGATTGGGTGATATCACCTGAATGAAGCCTAGAGGAGATGTCATCTGATTGAGTCCCAGACTTTATCACCTACCAGACTGAATGGACAAGCCTTCAGAGATGCCAGTCCCCAGTTTTGGAAACCCAAAATTCATTTCTTCCCTGGAACAAATTCCATTTGATCATAGTGTATGCTCCTTTTTAAGATATTGCTGAAATCTGTTTGCTAATATTTTATTGATTTCTGCATCTATATCTGTCAAGAGTATTGGCTTGCAGTTTTCTTTTCTTGGTATTATCCTTGTCCAGTTTCGGGGTTGATTTCCTTTAGGATTGATGTCCTTGCTGTCCAAGGGACTCTCAAGAGTCTTCTCCAGCACCACAATTCAAGCATCAATTCTTCAGTGCTCAGCCTTCTTTATGGTCCAGTGCTCACATCTGTACATGACTACTACAAAATATAACAGAGAGATTAAAGATCTAAGTAAATGGAGAATGGCGCTGTGTAGTTTAGAAGAAATATTTTTAAGATGTCAATTCTCCCCAGTTGACCTATAAATTCAGCATAATTCCAATCACAGTCCATGTAGTATTTCTTTTTTGGTAGAAATTGGGAAGCTGATTCTAACATTCATAGAGAAATGCAAAGGACTTAGAACAAGCAAAACAACATTGAAAAAGAAAATTTTTTAAATCTAACACTCTTGATTTCAATACTTACTATAAAACTACAATAATGAAGACGTTATACTATTGGTGTCAAGACAGACAAATAGACTGATATGCATAGGCGGTCTATGCAAATGGATTATGCATAGGTTGGCATGCTTTATACTACTCCCTACATCTTATGTGTTGCTTTTTTTTCCCTTCATTTTTCTTTCTGTCTGCCATTCTGATTGGGTGATTCCCATTATTCTGTCTTCCAGATCACTTTTTCACTCTTCTTTGTTATTTAGTCTGCTCTTTATTGCTTCTAATGGCACCCCACTCCAGTACTCTTGCCTGGAAAATCCCATGGATGGAGGAGCCTGGTGGGCTGCAGTCCATGGGGTCGCTGAGGGTTGGACACGACTGAGTGACTTCCCTTTCACTTTCCACTTTCATGCATTGGAGAAGGGAATGGCAGCCCACTCCAGTGTTCTTGCCTGGAGAATCCTAGGGACGGGGGAGCCTGGTGGGCTGCCGTCTATGGGGTCACACAGAGTCGGGCACGACTGAAGTGACTTAGCAGCAGTAGCAGCAGCAGTTTTTATCTCACCGATTGGTTTTTATCTCACCAATTGAGCTGTCTAATTTTTATTGGTTCTTCTTTATACTTTCTAGTTCCTTGTTACAATGATCTGCATTTCCACCAATCGTCTTTCTCAATTCCTTCAGCATTTTTATTATCTTCTTTTTGAACTTGGGGTCTAATAGTGTGGTGAAGCCTATTTCATTATTTGTTCTTTCATGAAATTTCTCTTGTTCTCTTAACTGAGAATGGGTCCCTCCGCTTTGGGAATTTAGAAGAAGCACTTATCTAGTTGGAGTCTGAAGGAGTGCCCCTATGTAGACTGTATTTTTGTGTACTGGCTGGCTTGGTCTGAATGCCAGCCACATCTATCCTGAGTGTGTTTGCTGTTATCCCTTGATAGTAGCTGTGATGGTAGACATTGTGGTCTCCAGAGCTAGTGCTGGATTTGGGGTGAGGTCTCTTTTTTTCTCCATGGCTGTCACTGCCCTGTTGGGGAGGGGGTCTGTTCTCTAGTTATGGGAGTAGAAACCCTGAAGGTTGGGTTTAATCAGGATCCATTGCCCTTGAGTATATGAAATAAAATTTTTATTTTATGGCAAGACAAGAAGAATTGAAACAAAAAATTCTCTGCCCTTCTCTTCTCTCTCCTTGCACAGTGCTTTGTGTATCTGCAGTGTGCATCAACTAGACCTCTCTCAGAGACAGGAATACCTGTTCAACCATAAAAAGCAACATCTTCCATAATCAACAAGACAACTCCTTAAATGATGATATTCCTTCTTGATCTCATACATGGTCACATGACCCACCGTGACAATACTTGGATCTGGATCATGTAAACTGCCAATAATATGTCATTTGATGTACATCTAATGTACATCTCTGTCTCAAAAACACTTATATAGCTGTGCCTTGACTTCTAAGAAGTAGAAGAATTCTCAGAGCTTTCTGAGGTTCTCTGTCTGTGTCATAATCCTCAAATATGTCTTGAGTAAAACTTTCCATTTCTTCATTAACCAGCTGATTAATTTTTCATCAACAAGTGGATGCCCTGTCCCACAGGAGGTGACTGTTAAAGCAAGTGAGGCCCATATGGTCACAGTGAACCTGTGGATGGTACATGCAGGCAGCCATGGTTCCACCCAGAGGCAGCCCATGATCGTGCCTCTTTGTGTGTTTGTCCCACATCTACTGTTGGTATGAAGTGGGCTGGAGCTGGGGCCAGGGTGCTGGCGGCTGCAGGAATCTAAGTGGTTTTGCTCCCACCTGGGACCTGGGCTACCTGTTTACTGACCTGTCCCAGAACTGGCCTCCCCAGTTCCAGCTCCAAACTGCAGTGTAGAAACTGCGGTGTAGAGTGGGCAGGGCCAGAGTTCTTCTGCAGGAAATAAGCAAAACCTGTATATTCCTGCCTCTGGCATGTCTACCAGGGACTCAGAGCCTAGCTGCTGTGCGTTTCTGTGGCACCACTTCGCGTGCACGCTGACAAAGTCCACAAGGACCAGACCTGGCCCAGCCCTGTGTGTGCAGGCAAAGGGATCCAAGGTTTGATCAGAATCACATGCTAGGCCTTCCAGGCTATCTCTCTGCAGCTAGATGGAGTCCTCTCCCAGGGTGTGTCTGTCCTAGTCTTGGCACTTTGCCTTGGTGAGCCTGGTATGATGTGTACTTGGAATTGGGGAGTGTGGTATGGCAGCAGTGACTAGCAGTGGTCTCTGTCTGCCCTGACAGTAAGTCAGCACACCCACACTCCTCCCAATTTGAATTAGCCTTCTCCAGGCCCTCTATCTGTCCTATTGGACCTCCTGGCAGGCCAGGGGGTTTCCCAGGCTGAGGGTCTGACCTCGTGGAACTTCTCTCCTTTATGGATCCCTCCCAGGGGTGCCAGTTATGTCCAGCATGCCATTCCCACCCCCTCCTCTTTCTACCCCTTTATCGGAGATCTTTCTTGCAGCTTTGGTTATATAGATCTTCTGCAAGTTTCCAACTGGTTTCTGTGAGACTCGTTCCACCTGTAGCTGGATTTTTGATGTGTTTTTGGGGAGGTGAGCTCCATGCCCTTCTACTCCACTATCTTGATCCCACTCCAGCATTTTGTTTTTAGAAGCCCCAAAGTGGAAACAACCACAATGTCCATCAAGAGATGAATGAATAAATTGTGGTTTTTCCTACTTAGCCTAAAAAAATAAATGAATTATGGATGAAACAACATAGAGGAATCTCAGCATAATTAATTATGCTGAAAGATGGTTGGGCAAAAAATACATATTATTTTATTGCATTTACATAAAAGTCTGGAAAAATGCAAATTAATGTATAATGATGCAAAACAGATTAGTATTTGCCTAGGGAGGAGTATTGTTAAGGAACCTGAGAAGGCTCATGTTTGAGTTCTGTTTCATATATATAATTGGTTTGGCCAAAAACATCTTATGAAAAAGCTAGAACATAAATATAAATATATATATATAATGACTTTCAAATTATGTAAACACATCAGCTTGAACACTTTAAATATGTACAGCTTGTGTGTGTGTTTGTGTGTTACTTGCTCAGTTGTGTCCGACTTTTTGCAACACCATGGGCTGTAACCTGCCAGGTTCCTCTGTCCATGGAACTCTCCAGGCATGAATACTGGAGTGGGTTGCCATTTCCTTCTCCAAAGTACAGCTTAATGTATGTCTATTATATCTCAGGAAAGCTTTTACAATGGTTTAAAGTGTTAAAAAAATTTCACATTTCCCTGATTGTCTTATAATAATTTTGTTTGCAAAGTCCTTGTTAAAATTTAGATCAAAATAAGATCTATGCACTAACTGGTTGATACTTTTCTTCTAACTGGTTGATATTTCTCTTAAGTCTCTTGATTTATAAGTTCTCCATCAACTCTATTTTTTCCTGGGAAAAAATTTTACTGATAAAATTTGGTTATTTCTCTATATAGTCCCACAGTCTAGTTTTGTTGATTGCATCTCCACCATGGTAACCAACCTATTTCTTTGGTTCTTATATTTCCAAATGTTGGTATTTAGGTCTAGAGTCTTGAGTTTCATTTTCTGGGGCTGAATACTTCCATGCCAAGTGCAGTGTTCTTTGACTAAACTGACATATAGAATCTGGTTGTCTCTCTCTTTTTTCTTCCAGTTTTATTGAGACATAATAGACATAAAGTACTCTATAAGTTAGACATCAACAACATAGTGATTTTACTTACATACATCATGAGATGTTTACCATGATAAGTTCAGTGAACAGCCATCATTTCATATAGATACAAAATTTAAGAAAAAAATTTTTTTCTTATAATGAGAACCCTTAGACTCTTTTAACAACTTTCATATGTATTGCATCTATCATCTTGCACATTACATCCATAGTACTTATTTATCTTATAACTGGAATTTTGTTTTATTTTATACACAATTTTTAAAGGTTATACTCCATTTACAACAATTTAAAAATATCGGCTCTATTTCTGATTTTGTTAAACATATTCTTATAGCCTATCTTATACCCAATAGTTTATATCTCCCACTCCCCAACCTCTGTGTTGCCCCTTCAGCCCCACTGATAACTACTAGTTCTCTATATCTATGAGTCTGCTTTTTTGTTGTAGTCACTGGTTTGTTGTATTTTTGGATTCCACATGTAAGTGATATCATGCAGTATTTGTCTTTCTGTCTGACTTAATTCACTTAGCATAATGCCCTCTAAGTTCATCTACATTTCTGCAAATGGCAAAATTCTACTCTTTTCAATGGCTGAGTAATACTCCACGGGGTGTGTGTGTGTATGTGTGTGTGTGTGTATTGATGGGTCGTTGCTTCCATATCCTGGCTATTGTAAATAAAACCTCAGTGAACGTAGGGTGCATATATCTTTTTGAATTACTATTTTAATTTCTTCAAATAAATACCCAGGAGTGAAATTGCTGGGTCATATGGTAGTTCTTTTTTAAATTTTTTAAAGAATCTCCACACTGTTTTCCATAGACGCTGCACCAGTTTACACTCTCGCCAGCAGTTTTCCCCTTTTCTCTTCATTTCAGCAACACTTGTTATTTGTTGTCTCTTTGACAACAGTCATTCTGACAGGTGTGAGGTGATATCTCACTATGGTTTTGATTTGCACTGTCCTAATGATTAATGATACTGAGCATCTATTCATGAGCCTGTGGGTCATCTGTACTTCCTCTTTGGAAATAAGTCTATTCAGATTCTCTGCTCATTTAAAAAATGAGGTTGTTTGGTTTTGTGATGGTCTTCAACCAGTATGGCTATAGAAAGGGAACAGTGACTTTTGGGTAAGGTGGGAGGAATGTATGATCCTTCCCACAGTAGCTGTTGTAGTGAGTGGTAGGGGGTTTGTATTGAAAAATTAGTGAGTATGTCATTTCATGCTTCTGCACTCTTTCTGTCATAACATCACCCTTAGAGGTATTCATTGGTGTTTAAAAGGCAGAATTAATGGAAACTAAGTAGAAAAGTCTTACTCATGCAGCAGGCCATGGACAGACTGGTGGTAGCTGCTATAATGATTGTGGCCTAGATAGGAAGTAGTCCTGGAAGGTGATCAATTTCCAACAGAGCCAGAACCCAAAGGTAATTAAGAATAAGACCAGTTCACATTAATTTTTAATAGATTAACATGTCTCTTTATTTCCCAAAGCCAGTACTAAAAGTCCACCAAGATCATAAGATGCCTGATTACATATATGAACAGAACCGAAACCGGTTAATCGCTTCTGGTGTCCTAAAACCTCCAAAAAGTCCTGAAGAAAAAGCTGCTACCAAATCTCTTGTTCAGTTTCTCGAGCATGGAGAGGCTGTGAAAAAGAAAAAACAGGTATAGTATTAAAGTGCTTCATTGATTCTTTCCATTTTAGCTCCTACACTGGTAACCTGAGTTATCGTGAGCTAACCTTTTAACTCATAATGATAGTGGCAAAGTCTTTTTCTATTAGGTTATATAATGGATTTGGGCAACATATCTCCCAGTTCTTCCTGTTTAAGGGAAATTTGTCAAGTAGAGTTTAATACAACATTGTACGTCAACTGTGCATGTGTGTTCAGCCACTTAAGTCATATCTGACTCTTGGCAACCTCAAGGACTGTATCCAGCCAGGCTCCCCTCTCCATGGGGTTTCCCAGGCAAGAATAGGATAAAATCATAAAGGAAAACTTTCAGTCTGTACACTGTCTTCTGATGTTCTCTAGAAGACATGTTAAAAGAAGATATAATAGTTTTGAATATTATTATAACTTTTATGAAATTTTCATCATTATTCCCCCAAATCTTTGAAGACCTTGGTGAAGGGCAATAAAATAGAAACTGAATCAGCTAGAGAGACAACTCTTATAATTGATGAGACTTATAGAGTGGGGAAGGAATAAGTAAATAGTAGGTCTGGGGCAATATCACTAGAGCCTGGCTTTACGTGAATACCTGTAGATCTTTCACAAGAACAACAAAAAAACAGAAATGGGAGAAAATATGGAGGGCACACCTGCAATAAAAATACCAGTAGAGCCAAGAATTCTCTGAGCTTTTTATTGAGAGGATCTTTCAGTGCTACCTGTCTCTTTCAGGCTTTAGGCTGGATCGCTAGGAATGAAGAGTTGAGGACAAGTGTGTCCTTGAGAATTACAGAATCTGGAGGTGGGAAATAGACAAGTAAACACTTAAGCCTAGTAGATGTGTGATAAGAGCTCTCACTGATCATTTAAAGAACAAAATAATGGAAAACTGAACAGAATGGATGCTTATATCTGGTGGCCAGAATGACCATTGGTGGAAGAAAAACTGTCCTAAGGAACTGCACTAAACTCAGAGGAATGAGTGGAAAGTTAGCAAGGCAGATAAGATGGGACAACTGTGGACTTGAAAGCCAGTTGGAAGAAGGCTCACCCAAGGGTTTGGTTGAGATCATCCTGAGAGAATATCGTATAATAAATTACATGAACTTGTGTGTGTGTGTGTGTGTGTGTGTGTGTTGTCAGTCGCTCAGTCATTTCTGACTCTTTGTGACCCCATGGACTGTAGCCCACCAGGCTCTTCTGCCCATGGAATTCCAGGGAATTGCCATTCCCTCCTCCAAGGGATCTTCCTGATTCAGGGATCAAACCCAGATCGCTTGCATCTCCTGCATTGGCAAGTGAAATCTTTACATGAAATTGTATAACTTTGATTTCTGTAAATTAGAGAAAATGAGATATTTTAAGTGGGGCTGAGAAAGGTTGTTAATTCATTTGATATAAAGTAGGTTGAATTTTGGAGAAGGAAATGGCAACCCACTCCAGTGTTCTTGCCTGGAGAATCCCAGGGACGGGGGAGCCTGGTAGGCTGCCGTCTATGCGGTCGCAGAGTCGGACACGACTGAAGTGACTTAGCAGGCTGAATTTTAAAAAGAGAGAGATTATGCACACTATTATATATAGGAAGTATAAAAAGCAAGGTCCTACTGTGTAGCATAGGAAACTATATTCAATATCCTGTGATAAACCATAATGGGAAAGAATATGAGAAAGAATATACATATATGTGTGACTGAGGGCTTCCCTGATGGCAGTAGTGACAAAGAACCTGCCTTCCACTGCATGAGATATAAGAGACTCAGGTTCAATCCCTGGGTAGGGAAGGTCCCCTGGAGGAGGTCATGGCAACCCACTCCAGTATTCTTGCCTGGAGAAACCCATGGACAGAGGAACCTGGCGGGCTACATTCCATAGGGTCACAAAGAGTCAGGTACAGCTGAAGAGATCTGGCATGCACACACATATGTATAACGGAATCACTTTGCTGTCCAGTAGAAGTTAATACAACATTGAAAATCAGCTGTGCATGCATGCTTAGCCACTTAAGTTGTGTCCGACTCTGCAACCCCATGGACTGTAGCTGGCCAGGCTCCCCTGTCCATGGGATTTCCCAGGCAAGAATACTGGAGTGAGTTGCCATTTTCTTCTCCAGGGGATCTTCCCAATCCAGGGACTGAACCTGCGTCTCCTGCATTGGCAGGCAGATTCTTTACCCCTGAGCTACCATGGAAGCCCCCCAAGTCAACTCCAAAAACAATCTTTTTAATTAAAAATATTAAAGAGAGATTTTGTGCACATCTGGAATGAAGGAAGCAACTGAAAAGGAATACGTCACTGGTTATGTTTGGTTGTAACTGTAACTAAGTGAAGAATTCAGTAAAGAGAGTTTGAAGGGAAATGTGGGAAAAGGGGGATATTTCATTTAAAAGAAGGATATTTATTTTGAAAAATATTTATTTTTCTGGGTATTGATTTCTCAGAATGAGTTTAGCGTGGATATGTAACAATGAGGATTTCCTGGGAGATGAAGGAAGGAAAGAAGGAAGGGAGGGAGGGAGGGAACAAATGAGGAAGGAGGGAGGGAGGGAGGAAGGTTAAAGGTTTGCTTGTGGTAATTAAAGAAGATAGATTATCAGTTGGAGAAGGAAATGGCAACCCACTCCAATATGCTTGCCGGGAAAATTCAGTGGACTGAGGAACGTGGCAGGCTACAGTCCACGGGGTCACAAAGAGTCAGCCACATGAGCACATTATCAGTTGGACTGGGCACCCATCATAGAAGAGTATGATAGTTCTTCTACATTTTATTTCCCTCCCCCAACCCCTGCAAAATCCAAACTTGTGTGACTGTTTAAATTGAATGACATCTTCACACTGAGTTACATAATTAGAAATAAAATGTAATTATGTAGGCCTATTGTTGAAGAAATCTTTCACTTAGAATGCAGTATGCTTTTTAAGGGATATAATAAAGAAAAACATTTCCTGTTAAAGTATTAGCACTCTTGTCTCATAAAAAACGTTGATCGCAGCTCACGTTGAAACATTGGGACAAAGCAATCTGTGTTTTCTCTGGTTTTGGCAGCCAGTTTGGCCTCTTCTTTTACATAAGGAAACAGTGCCTTTGCTACTATCCTTGGTCAGTAAGTGAAAGAAGCACGTTTTAGCTTTTGAGTTCAAAGAAGTATGTCCTTTAGCTCTGAACTTCCTAGAATTCTCTTCTGAAACTCATACTCAGTGGGGTATTTAATCAGAGATGAAGAATAATGACCTTTATGAATACACATCTTTTGGAGAGGTTGTTCCAGGGGGCTTATGGTAATAACTCTCCTGTGCAAATGGCAGGTTCTACTAACTATGCTAATAGACAATAAAAATGTCATTTATATGTGAACCTCAATTGTTCATCAAAGCGGGTCTGCAGTGGTGAGTCCTTTATCTTAAAGCCAGTCAGTCCCGTCAGAGAGACGAAGGGCGACTGTAGGAGTTGATGTCACATTCCCTCAAACACAGTCATCAACCTCCTCCTTAGGAAGAGACAATTTGTGACGCTGTCCCAAAGGGGCAGTAGCAAAGGAGCAGGGATGGAACTGAGGGCAGACAGTAGGACCTAGGAATTGGAGCAAAGCTCAACAGTATGAGCCTTGTGGGCTACCGTCCATGGTGTTGTAGAGTCGGACGTAATTGAGCGGGTATGCAGGCACTCAAGTATGTGAACGAGGTAGGGCTTTGCCTTGGGGCTCCACTTGTGGTCAAGGACCAGCAGCATGGCATTTCTTGGGAGCAAGTGAGAAATGCAGAATCTCAGGCTCTGGCCCCTGCCCCCCGCGGCCCTCCTCACCCCTCCACCG
>SJYA01001691.1:2441443-2504904 GCA_006410615.1 Neotragus moschatus | reverse complement strand
GGATTCTGATTCTCAGCCCAGTGCTCTTTATTCTGGTCCATCCTTTCTCATGTTGTCAGCAACACTGAGAAAAATATTGGGAAAATATCATAATGAATTAATATTATGTCATATTGTTTAGATGAAAAAAAGATACTGGATTGCAAGGTGAATTCAGTATTCTTATTTATTCAGCAGCTGCTTATTGACCATCTACCACATGCAAGGCACTGTTTGCTTTGCAGAGTTGAATGAAAAGTGACTCTAGAAAAGAGAGTAAACTCCATTAGCAATACTGCAAGTCAGAATATGAGTCTCATGTGAGTGGTAAAAAGTATTGTGTGAGTCCAGAGAAGGAATTAATTATGCTCAGCTAATTCAGGATTATAAAAGTTTTTATAGAAGAGATAATATTTGACCTTAAAAATATCTGACATGGGCCTTGATGGATGAGAATGGCAAGTAAATGAGGAATAACATGAACAAAGACATGGGGAAATGAAAGCAAATGTATTCTGGAAAGAGTAAGAAGTACAGTTAAGCTGATCCATGGGGTCTCTGTGGTGCTACAGTCATTAATAAAGTTGGAAGGGTAGTTTGGGACAAGAATACAAAAGGCTTTGCACATATAACTAAACCAAGAATTTGGGCTTCATTTACTAGGGGTTCAACCATCACTTACTGTGCTCACTCACTCAGTCATGTCTGATTCTTTGAGACACCATGGACTGCAGCCCACCAGGTTCCTCTGAGCATGAGATTTCTCAGGCAAGAATACTGGAGGGAGTTGCCATTTCCTCTTCCAGGGGATATTCCTGACCCAGTGATCGAACCCATGTATCCTGCATTCGCAGGTAGATTCTTTACTGCCTGAGTCATCAGGGAAATCCGTCACTTACTGGATGAACATTAAATAAATAAAAGGAGGAGCATTCTTTCTTTTAGTAAGGAGGAATGACGTGGTATGAGCAGTGCTTTAGAAAGATTGATCTGGAAACTAGATATATGATGGGTTGGAAGGGCAGTTTGGTGATTGGTGGAGAAATCAGGGGAGGACATTCAAGGCAGAAGCAACAATATGAACACACTGTACAGAAAGAAACAAATATTATATATTTATAAGATTAAACAATCTAATTTGAACATGAGGAGTTATAGAAAATAAAGTTGGATAGGGAAGGGTGGAGATGAATTCTAGAGGATCTCGAAAGCTAAAGCATACACTTTAGGCATAAACTATATGCTTTATATACCAAAAGCATACAGGTCAGTTTGGTGGTTAGAAGTGAGTCAGGCAAGAGGTAAAGAGGCCACCAAAATGAAAGTGACAATGGGACTTTTTGACTAATGTTCAAATCAATCATGAAGACTTTGATAATTTACATGGGAGGAAAAAAGACTAATTCATTGCTCTGGTCTAGATCACAGACTTTCAAAACTTTTTAACTACAAGCCATAGTAATAAATATATTTTGTTATGACTCAATGCAAATGTGTACATGCATGAACATACACAACTGAAATAAAATTTCACATATTTTCTCTTATCATCTGTAATACTGTTCTATTTCATTTAAAAATGTCACTAGTTCCATTTATTCTGGCATCTAGTATTACTGTTAAAGTCTAGAAACCTTATTATTTTATTTATCTATAAAAAAATGAATGAGGCTTGAAACATCTAATCCATTTCTAAGAATTCAAAGAAATATTATGTTGTAAAAAAAATACAGCATTACTATCTAAAGTACAGATTTTGTTCAAATTTCACAAAATTTAATGCTAGTACCCATTATTTGCTTTCATACTTTATTCAAGATCCCACATTGTAGTTGCATTGAGCAGCTTCAGCTGAATGCAAAAAACTCTGATAAATTTTCCTTTAATTTTTAGTCTGTTACAAACATTTTCTAATTGTCCTTCTTATAGCTTCTTAAATACACTCATTATTTAAAAGTGGATATTTAACTTCCAAATACATGGGGTTTTTAAAGTATCTTTGCTATTAATTTCTCATGTGTATACCTTGGCGGATTCATTTTGATGTTTATTTCTAATTTAAATGCTTTCTTCTCTACAATCACCCTCTGTGTTTTTTCAGTCTTTTAACTGTGTTGAGGATTTCAATGGCTAAATCAAAGATTTCTCTTGGTACATGTCATATTGCATTTGAAAATGTATGGGTTATTTTAAATATCTTTTGATATTGATTTCTAACACAGTTACACAGTGATAAGAGAACAGACTCTATATGATTTCAACATCTTTAGACGATGAAATTTTTGCACCTTGTTTTATGTTCCTTGATATGTTCCAGTATCTCCTGGTTCATAGTCTATGGGAACTTGAATAGAATTTATATCCTGCTATTGTAGGAAAACTGCATAAATATTAGTTATGTTGAATTGGCTCATAGTGCTCTTCAGGTCTACTATCAAATCTTCTAATCTTCTGTCTATTCATTCCATTAATTTTCGAGAGTTTAATATTGAGACTCCAACTAAAAATCTTATTTACTTAAAAATTCACAGAAATCTAGTCAATCTAATCACGCTAGGACCACAGCCTTGTCTAACTCAATGAAACTAAGCCATGCCTGAGGGGCAACCCGAGACAGGCGGGTCATGGTAGAGAGGTCTGACAGAATGTGGTCCGCTGGAGAAGGGAATGGCAAACCACTTCAGTNGGACCCGGGGTGGTTCTTCCCAGCCCCCGACCCTGACCTCGGACACGGTGTGGCTCCTCTCAGCTGTTCCCGCACCGTCACAGCCTGGTACTCTCGGCCGCTGCCCCTGACCTCGGAAGTGGGGTGGCTCCTCTCAGCTGTTCCTGCACCACCACAGCCCGGGACTCTCAGCCACTGTCTCTGTCCTCCGATGTGGGGTAGCTCCTCTCGGCCACACTGAGTGGGAAGTGGGGTGGCTTCTCTCAGCTGTTCCTGCGCCGTCGCAGCCCAGGACTCTCTGCCGCTGCCCCGACCTCGGAAGTGGGGTGGCTCCTCTCAGCCGTTCCTGTGCCGTCACAGCCTGGGACCTCTTTCTCTCCTTTTCCTGTCCTTTTTAAAAATTATCTCATTAGTATGAAAATGTTATCAAATGAATCAGTAGCACTGAGAAAGCTATATCAACACCTTACTGAAAGATATCCACCCTGCCCCTAAGAACAAAATATGAAAACAAATTCCATTTTTAGATTACCATCTGATCAAAAAGCTCAAGAAGCTAGGAATGCAAGAATTCAAATTTCAGGGTCTTCCCTGGCAGTCCACTGGTTATGACCTCTGCTTCCACTGCAGGAGGTGCAGGTTCAATCTCTGGTCTAGGAATTAAGATTCCTACATGCCACTTTGTGAAGCCAAAAAAAAAAAAAATTACAAAGTTAATATCTAATGTCAGAAAGACTTTCTTTTGCAGAATTGCAATTTTACCAGTCTGTGTGGAAATTGTTTATTCTATTTGGAACCAGAAAAGGAAAGGAAATAAATTAGTAATACCATTAGCTCCACATGTTACGTAACAGAGATGACCACAGCCGAGGACATTATTAAAATTTTACTGCATACTGATGACTGTGCAGACATTAATAACTGCTAGATAACAGCTCTACAATCCCTGTAGTGAAATATTTGGAAGAAGTTTGTTCTTAGGGAGGAAAGCTACTGGTGTCGAAATAGGCAAAGAAAATGAGATATTATGGAAATACTTCTTTAAAATACATTTTCCATGTAGAGTTTATTCTGATAATTCTGAGATTAAGATACATAATACATTATTTTATTCACAAAGGAACTCCCATATGTGTTTCTCTGCAGTTTTGAATTCCAAATTACATAATATTATCAAAATTGTAACTATAATAAAATCTAAGTCACCACCTGACCTTTTGTTTTTACATCTTTTACAAAGATATAGGAACAGAATACCATTCTTTGTTGTTTCAGACTTAAGTGCATAGGTGATCCCAAGGCAGAATTTTGTTAAGAATTGGAACGTATTTTGCAAATGATTCAACTTTGTGGATTTAGTAAAAGTCAGTTTTTAGTTTCATAGCTGGGTTGTTACTTAACTGACATTTGAGTACCTGAATGAGCTTTATAAAAAATTATTAAAGATTCCTGAAAATGTATTAACACATACTGACGAATTCACAGCAAAAATTCAACTTTGGAAAGGTGAAATTTCAAATGGCTCTCTAGTGATTTTTTAAGTCATTAAGAATTTAAACTTAAGTAAAAGTTATGAAGTCAAACAGAGTAACATCTATGTCTGAGAGAAAGCTTCACCATTGTTTCTGAAATACTTCATGTGGAAATGCTTGACTGGGTTTTCAGTCATTTTGTAATAAGAAATTTCAACATGATAATCATCAACGAAAGAAAAGGCAAAGCTGTTAGAATTAAAGAATGGTGGTACCTTTGGTGCATAATTTCAAAAGAACAGGTGATCCAAATTCTGATCAGTAGAGAAGGGGGTTTCTATTCATTGGAGACAGAGCAATAAATCATTGCCACTTGCTATCTCCCATTTCTATAAGCAGTATTCCTTAGCAGTGGTGATTATTAAGAATTTGAACCGACTACCCATCATGTCTTGATTAAAAATGCAGTATCTACTTCAAAAAAAGCTATGGTCGCAGGTGCAGTTGTTTATAAGCTAACACTTTATCTGGACTTTTCATAAAATTCAATATTGAATATTTCCCTGAATATTTCATGTTTTGTTTTTCTTATTATAGTACCAGGAAATTATAATTAAGTCTTCACCAGTGTGCCTTATAAAATGTTATCATTGTTCTGACGTGTTAGAACATGCAAATACGAGAAGCATTGCTTTAAAGGATCTCACTCTTCGCATGAGAATATGGCCTTTGGTTAGCTCTGAAGCTCTGTTCCCCTGGTAACCTGATACAAAGTAGTATATCAGTTGTTTCTAGGCAACATTGCTTATGATAAAAATGACCCCTGACTGCTGAATTATATCTGCATTGAAAGGAACTAAAAATGAATTATAAATAAGCTATGGGGAGCCATAGCTTTGTAGTTCCCATAGTACACTGGTTCTTTCTCTGGGCATGTCTCTGCAGGAACCCTAAAATCTATGCTTAAACTTACTGGAAGAAATATTGACTGCCCTTAAGCCAGAGTGGACCCATTGCTTATCTCATGTCTTAGCATTTGAGTTGTCACCTTTGGAAAGGACAGCTTGGGGTGGCCATTGGATTGCTGCAAGGAGTCCCATGCAAAAGCAAAGCCTGATCCTGCTTAGAAGGCAGGAAGTAGTTCCTGTCCTAGCCTTCTAGGTGCCTGAGTGTATGCTAAATCACTTCGGCTATGTCTGATTCTTTGCACCCTATGGATTGTAGCCTGTATAACCAAAGAACCCATTCTTATGGGATACCTGTTGGGATTAGAATTCTATGAAACGTAGTTATGTGACTTAGGACGGTATAAAAGTCTCTATTGGGCTCAGGCCATATTACTTTCTAAGTGATCAAGCTGGTTTTCAGATAGTTTCTAAGCCTGTTATGTTAAAATAATTTTTAGACAGCTTTTAAAATTTCAAACTAAAGCTATTCTATCCTTTCATCTAAGTTACATGTTTAGTAGGCTAAAACAGAATATGCAGATAAATATCAGCTTTCTCAAGTGAAAGCGTTTCTAGATACATGAAGTCATAACTATTAAAATAAACACTACAATGAGGCATATATTATATAATAAGGAAAAGATCATTTCAAGCCACATTATCAGAAACCTCCCCAGGTTGTCTAACACAGTGACAACTTTCTTGGGCTAGTCCATGTAGAAATTTCAATCAAGTGGAAACACCACGGATCTTTAGTATTTTCACTAGGAATCATCAAAAATCCCAGTTTCAGATTGTCTTCCTTTTAACACACACACACACACACACACACACACACACACACACACCATTTTGGTGATGTTACAATTTAGTGGTTGATTATTTCATTTTATACAAAAATTTGAAGGACCTAGAGCAGTGATTCTCAGCTTTGGCTTCTAGAATCACCCAAAACCGCCCCCAGAGTTATATTTAATTGGTTTGTTGTGCAGCCCAAGCAACAGCGTTTCTTTAAAACTCATGAGATGATCCCAGTATTCAACCAGAGTTGTAGGCGATGGGGCTAGAACAGTGGTTCTCCAGTAGGTCCCAAAGTGTTTGCTAAAATGTAGATTGTTAACCACCCCCAGTTTCTGATTCAGTTGGTCTAGAGGAGGCCTGAGAATTTGCAATCCCCAGGTAATGCTGATGCCTCTGTTCCAAGGACCATATGTTGAAAACCACTGACCATAGAGCACTATATTATTGGAGAAACTTGGAAGTTATGCTTTAGTCTAATATTCTAGGAGTTCCTTATCAATTATTTTTACCATTTCTGGTTAATCAAACCAGAAGCAAAGCAAGCCATTACTCTTCTCTAGTTAAAGTTAGATCTAAATGCATACTGAATCACGATACTGACCATCATCAAGTAGATTGAGGTTTACAAATGCGAAACTCAGGAAATAGCTAATTTCTTTCCAGGCTCTTGCTTGTTTACCTTTGTCCAATAAACATCTTCAAATCATAAAATTATGTAATAAACTGTGATTAAAACTGTGTAATAATGAGACAACTTAGATCTGACTCATCTAATTCGCCCCAGCACCTAAAAGCAGGTAAGGAATTACTCGCTTGTTTGTAGAAATCAGGAGGGGCAAAGGGAAGAGGTGGACAAAGACATGCGCATGCGTCCTAGCACAGTCTAAGGTGTGCTGAGACGACCGCCTTAAGCCTAAGATGACTGAGAGACCAACCTAATTAAAAAAGGCAGTTGTGTGGACAGAGGAGGAACTGACCTGGACAGGAGAAGAGTGTCACAACACCCAACAGAATAACTTGCATTTAATGACATAAGCAGTAGGAGGTTGTTCAGAATTCTCGATCAGAAGGCTCATACTTTGCAGTCTTAGTCTAGTGCCTCTGTTTAAAGATGAACGGATGCATGTTCTATCACTAACAGCAGATAAAGATCCTACTTGAAATATTGAATCACACTGAGATTGTTCTAGAAAAGTCAAGAGAAGAAATTAATGCTTTTCAGAACCATAGTAGATTTCGTTTACCTGAAATGAAGAATAACAGGACAGTGGATGACCTCCCACAATAGGCCATACAAGTCTTTTAACATGACACATTCTTTTGGACATTCATAGAAGACTTGAGTCTAAGTTTCATTTAAGATGGACAGAGACTCTATCACAAAATAATTTGATAAGGGATTCCATGATTCTACATTGAACAGCAAGAAAAGACAGCAGCATCTTTATTTTCCCAGTTAAACACAGTTAAGTATAATTTTATTCAAGACATTCTTCTCAGCCTGATTAACTGTCCAAGAATCTCTGTTTAAGTTAATTGGGTCATAAAGCCATTTATCAGCAAAGGAGGAATTTTAGACCACAGCAATTTAAAAAGTTAAGTTCTCTTTTGAGGTCTTAAAGGAAGACTAATTTTCCTGGTTATTTTCTCAAAGAAAGGCCTTGATTAAACAAACATCCAAAGGAGGCAGCTGAGGGCATTCCCTGGTGATCCAGTGGTTAGGACTCTGCACTTTCACTGCTGAAGGCACGGGTTCAGTCCCAGGTCAGGGAACTATCCTGCAAGCCACACAAAGTTAAAAAATAAATAAACAAATAAAAGCAAAACCAAAGTTTTTGTTGAAGTTTGAGGCTGAATTTTGAATGCCAAGAAGTGCTGAATAGGCAGCCCTCACTTCGGAGTAGAGGATCAATTCCTGGAACAGATGAATGTCGATGTTTACAATGTGAGGAGTGAAACACAGCAGTCCAGGAGTATGTTTAGGGTTCAGCCTCTCGGGAGCAAACTAGAGAGTCGAAGCAGAATAGAATTCCAGAGAACTGTGCATGTGCTTCTTTAACTTTTGCAAAGCTTTCCTTGACCCTGCTGTCCCTTCTGCCTACCAAATGGATTGGGCTTAAAGGAAATTCCTGCTGATCCTCAAGAGAATCACTGTATTAGAGTAGTGAGGAAGAAGACTAGTTTTCAGAAACTTTAAGAAGGAAAGCTATGACAAACCTAGACAGCATATTCAAAAGCAGCGACATCACTTGGCCAACAAAGGTCCATATAGTCAGAGCTATGATTTCTCTGGTAATCATGTACAGATGTAAGAGTTGGACCATAAAGAAGGCTGAGTGTCAAAGAATTGCTGCTTTCAAACTGTGGTGTTGGAGAAGACTCTTGAGAGTTCCTTGGTCTGCAAGGAGTTCAAACCAGTCAATCCTAAAGGAAATCAACACTGAATATTCGTTGGAAGGACTGATGTTGAAGCTGAAGCACCAGTGCTTTGGCCACCTGATGAAAAGAGCCACTCATTGGAAAAGACCCTGGTGATGGGAAAGATTGAGGGCAAGAGGAGAAGGGGGCGGCAGAGGATGAGATGGTTGAATGGCATTGCCAACTCAATAGACATGAGTTTGAGCAAACTCCACAAGAGCGTGATGGACAGGGAAGCCTGATGTGCTGCAGTCCATGGGGTTGCCATGAGTCAGATGTGACTTAGCAACTGAACAACAAGAAGGAATGGATGGGGTGGATACAACTGTTATACAGGAAGTTTAAGAGAAGGAAGATGACAGGGGATTTTAAGTTAAATGGGCAACAGGGTCAAGAAAAAAAAGGAAGCAAAAGGAAAGCTTTCTACAAGTTAAAGTGAAGTTCTATACATTTTTAAATGCAGAGAAGAAGTATTCAAATACAAGGAGAGGCAGGAAAAGGTAATGTGAAACCTCTCCATCTCTCTTTGGAGGAAAGCATGAAAAATGTACTCAAGGCGATAAAATACAGTGAAGGTGCAGTGAAGTTTTTCTTTAAGAAAACATTTATTTTAATTTACTATTTATTTAGCTACACCAGGTCTTAGTTGGAGCACCTGGGATCTTGAGTTGCGGCATGCGAATTCTTCGTTGTGGCATGTGAGATCTAGTTCCATGACCAGGTATCCAGCCTAGGCCCCCAGCCCTAGGAGCATGTTGTCTTAGCCACTGGACCACCAGGGAGGTTCTGGGACAAGACTTTCAAGTGGAGGTAGAAAAGAGAGCTCATCATGCCACCACCATGTGCTTGTTGTTGTTGATTTGCTTTCAAATAGAATTCAGTGGTTACAAACATTGTTGTGTGTCAGAACCACATGGGAAATTTGCTAAGCTAGACTCTCAGGTTCTATACATGAAGATTCTGGTTCTGTGTTGCACCCAGAAATTTGGATTCTTAAGCACCCCACGTGATTTTTATGCTGATGATCCAAATTTTAAAAAGACTCTCATGGTGTTTGTTTGCCCTGTGAGGAGTAGAGATGTAGAGTGGAGGAAAAGGCTTAGGGGTTTCAGAATGAGAATCTTGAATAGACAGGAAAATGTAAATAAAAAGGATCTTTTTTTGGCACTGAGAACCAGTAAGTTAAAATTCAATGTCATGGACCATGCCTGCTATCTTCTATCAATCGAAGGGCCTTTAGTAGCATATAGACCCACACAGAGTAAGTTTTCTAGACACGCACACACCAGGGCCATTAGTGAACTGTTTTTCTTGCTTTGGGGTTGGTTGGATGACTGAAGTTAATGAAACATCTAAGGTTGATTACAGTTTCAGAGACAAGTTGAAATTTCCCACTTTGTAGAGAATCACTTGAAGAATGTCCTAATTATATGTTAAGCTGTTAACAAAGAAAAAAGGAAAAACATTTTAACATCTTCTATACAACTTAACAGCAACATGTAATACCTGGCATTTTCCCAAATGTTTCTGCTGTGAGTCAACACAGAGTCAGACAGTGCTATTAGGTAGGAGCTACGCAAGTTGAAATTCCTCTGTTATAGTGCTGAATTGGGGGAAAGACGTTGGAGATTCTCCCAGTCCACAGCCCACCAGCCCCCTAGTTACCTTTTGTGCTCACTTGAAGAGCTCTTGCTTTGAGTTCACTTTCATTCTGGCTCTGTATGCCCTAATTTCTAAATATTTTTCTTATTGTTATTAAAACAAAAATAGAAATTAAAACCTAAAAATTATTTTTGCCACTGGTTCATCGTTTTTTGACTAACAGACACAAAGCATATGAGAATTTTGTTCCAATCCCTTAAACAACTTATCACGCATATGTACATAAATTTATTTAAGTAAAACTTCAGGTATTTTACATGTGACCTGAAGGCTGTGCTAAAGATCATGAACTCAGGCTCAAAATGCAGAGCTAAGGACTGGAAGATAAAAATAAAAATGGGAAACAGCTGATTTTCACTGGAGGGTTCCTGTCTGAATTTTGTATAGTAATTTTTAGAATTATTGTATAACATACATAATTACAGTTTTTGCATAGTTTAATATAGAAACAATTTGAGGTTTTGTTTTTGCCATGTCATATTTTGCATTGGTCTGTTAACAAACATTTAAATAATATCCAATATTTCAGTGCTATTGCTAAAATTACAGAAAATATCTTTGTGTCTGTAAGCAAGATTTTAAGAAGTTTTAAGGATCACCCTTTCTATTCTCATTCCTTTGCTTCCCGCTCCTATCTGTGCTCTGGTTTTTATCCCATTCTTGTTTTACTTCTTTGTTTGATCTATTTCTTATTATGAATGAGGTTGAAGAATACCCTTAATGACAGTTGAAAGAGAAAGATCTTGAAATAAACAATTTCTCATTAACAGTTATTTTGATATGTGATGATAAATTGGACTTTTTGAAGTTTAATCTGGGTCTTGATTATAATCTAATTCTTATTTTCTTGTTTTGATCTTTTTAATAGTTCTGTCAATATTGGGTAGAGTAAAACTCTTTCACACTATTATTATTGAATAGTTTCTAAACAGTCAATGATAAACAAAAACTTATTTCCAGGTATCTTTCACTTAAAAAATCCAAAATTGGTTTGTTTTTGTAAAAATCACATAACTGAAATTATCAAACATATTGCCAAAATTGTAAAATCCTTGAGTTATGGTAAGTCCAACTGTTGTTAAAAGCAGCTCCCTTTTCTTGAATGATTTAAACAGTCTAAAAGTGGTCTGTCAGAATTTTTAAAATTTTGAAACATTTGTTTTCCAGAAATCTTCTACCTTTTTAAAACCAAGTAGTAATGCAATTGCTTAATTTTATGTTGAATACTCTATTCACTTGCTCCAATTTTTATTTGTTCATAGGGTTGTGAATTATGAGAACATCAATAAAAATGACTATTATACTATTAGCAAAAAGGCAGTAACACATGTTTATAATAATGACATTGAATTTATCGAAATTGATCGATGGGAACAGGAATATCTATATCACAGAGAACTCACTAAGATTCCCATATTTTCACTTTTTCGGAAATGGAAGGCTTTTAATGTGTGGAAGAAGAATGTTCGCTCCAAAAAAATCAGTGGATGTCGAAAATCTCTACAAAAAGATCTGTTCATTGTTAATCATGTATGTATTTGTTAATCATATTTTAAAAGAATTACTAACAGAAAAAAATTAATCTCAAAAATAGAATATTTCCTCTTTTAAGAGAATTGACAGTTTTTGTCCTATTTGTCATTTAAGGGTCTGGCAGTCTAATGTGTTTCTACATTTTACCTAGGGTTTGCACAGGTCTCCTTTGTTTAGAAGCAGCCTTGGAGGTTTAGATTCACAATTCCCTTTGTTGTTGATCAAGAAAATTGTGTATCCTCTTGAATAGAGCAGGCTAGCAACTCCTGTTACTTCTTCTCATCTTTGAGACCCTCTGGACTATATGGTCCAAAATAATTTGTGGGCTTGCTTTCGTGGGCCAGTATCTCTCAATGTAGCATATGTGTTTTCAATCATGAATTCAAACAGTAGGGAAATTTTTAGCGTTTACTTTGGAGGAGGGGATAATCATGGGAAAGGAACTATTAAAGTGTATGTGGCCATATTTAAAATCTCTATTTCTTGAATTTCAACTTGCAGTAGAAGTTTTCTGATTGGCCCCTGGGAATGAACTGTAATCACTGTTATTTTATATCTATTTTATGACACTGAATCACCACCCTCTCACATCAGAAATTTCAAGTTTGCATTTTACTGGTCATTTCCTTCTCTTTGCATATGGTAATCTGAAAGATAGTTATCAAGACATCAGTTGCACAATAAATGAACTTGAAAGAAATACAACTCACATAAGATGTTAGTACAAAAACAGGTATATAAGATGTACCATCTCAAGTCCATCATCCAATCAAGCATTCTGAGTTGTCAAAAAGATTCTAATCCTTCTTGATAGCAAACTCAGCCCCTAGACCTCTAATTTCACTAAGGATCTATCAGTCATTTGAACCTATTTTACCACTGTTTTACCACCTTTCATCTTTTATCATGTCTTGGACATTATATATTTCATTAACTTATTCCTACATAAATAGATTAGTTCTTCATCCCTTTAACCTCTCAATCCTTAAGTTTGTTTTCTTATATCATGTGCTTGAGAGTTGTCATTCTCTTTGCCCACCATTCATCCCAATAGTCCTTTGACCTGGATAATATCTTCTCTTTAATGTAGTCCAAGCAGACTAGAAAGTTCCCATCATTTTAATCTTAGGTTGATACAACCAAAAGACCCATTGTGTTGGTTTAAATGTCTATTAATATTAGATGCTATCATTACCACACACCACTAATCTTATATTTACAAGTTAACTAGGAGGGCTGGTTCTTTTCATTCTTTTCTGACCATGTTGAAGGGATATCCTTGAATTTTTATTATTTTTAGTAACCAACCTTATTAGCATCTGTGCCCACATTTCCTTATAACAACTTTGTTGAAATAGAATTCATACAATTCATTCATTTAGAGTATACTATTGAATGGTTTTAATATATTCATAGAGTGATCAACCATCACCATGGTCTATTTTAGAACACTTCTATCCCTCCAAAAAGAATGATCACTCTGCCCAATTAGCATCATGTTTCCTTGATTCCCCCAATCCAACCTCTGCCCCAGCTCTGATCAACCGCCAACCTACATATTCTCTCTCTTGATTTGTCCACTCTGTGCATTTCAAATAAATTGAAATATGCAACATGTGGTCCTTTGTGACTGGCTTTTTAACTTAGCATGTTTGCTACATAGATGGACCTATGTAGTAGCATGGCATTTCTTTTTACTGGTAAATAATATTCCATCGTATGGATACATATGTTTTATTTATCTATCCACCTATTGACAGCCTTTCCCTTCTCCAGGGGATCTTCCTGACCCAGAGATTGAACCCGAGTCTCCCACATTACAGGCAGATTCTTCACTGTCTGAGCCACCTGAGAAGCCCCATATATAAATATTGTGTGTGTGTATATATATATTCTATATAGCAATACAATTGACATTTGTATATTGATCCTGTTTCCTAAAATTTGCAGAATTTATTATTGACTCTAGTAGTTTGACTGTTGTGTTTCAGTTAATTAATTAAATTTTTATTGAGACACAATTGACATATATTATTACATGTTTCAGGTGAACAATGTAGTGATTTACAATTTTTAAAGGTTATATTCTACTTATACTTATTATAAAATATTAAAATAATGCTGATGCTTATCACCTTCAATGGGCACTCTTGATATACCAGCCCAGGAACGAACCACCTAACCCAAATTTCATCTGAAATTTGCTAACAGCAGAAACAATGATGAGAGGAAAAAACAAAACACTTTCAGTCTCTCTTACATTCACAACAACTTTCACTTTTGTCCTTTATGCTGATAGCCAGATACTTAAGTTAAGCCAAAGTAATTTCTCAGATTTTATATATATATATATATATCCCCCAAATTCCCACTGTGAAACTCTCACTTTTTGGCAGACCATCAATACCAGTTTTGCTGTACACCTGGATCCTAGCTATTCCTTTACTAACAGAACTTATATTTTTGGTTCAAGGACTTTTTCTCCACGGTACACTGGACTTTCTTACTTTTGCTGCCCAATTTTGATTACAGTCTCATTTCTACTCCTGTTTTCATATGAATTCGTTTAATATCTTATTTCAACTCAAAGACATAGCCTGTAAACTTCTGCTTCTTTTTAAATTGAAGCATAGTTGATTTATAATATTGTATTTTGCTTTTCATCACAAAAATTCCTCCATGAGATGAATCTTGGGGGCTACATGACTTCCTAGATATTTTCTCAAATAAATCTCTTCACTGAGGTCTCTACTAATTGTAACCTCCTTTTATTTGTACTTAGGATAAATAATTAAAACACTATTTCATGAGGTCTAAATGACTATTGTCTGTCCTGTTTTAGAAACTCCTGGAAAGGAGTCCAAGAGTGTGCTGTATATAATACTTAAACCAGTGTCACATATAAGTAAATTAAACTTTTAAAAAAGATAATGTATCCACTCCTCCTCTGATTAGATTAGAAGTGAGGAGGAATGACCTAGAAACAATCTTGGAACATAAGCCTTCAAAGCCAACATCCTAGAACCCAGATTTACGATGATGGCATAGCGGAAGATTAAGTTACATTATGTGACATTATTCCACAAATAATTCCACTCATTCTCCCAGACCACATTGCAAAATAGATTCTTAAGAGTGACTGTTACCCACTGAAATTGTAGAGTTAAATCTGTCTTTGTTCTATATCATAGCCTTTTAGCTCAATAGATGTGCACCTCCATTATCATGGTGACTGGACATTGTAAAGTCCTCAGGAACCCTAAGAATCTTTTACTAGCTGTTAGTCAAACCTAGTGAAATTTAAGATATTGCCCACTCCTCTGTATCTTGCCCTCAACTTTATAGCTAAAGCATGTGTATTCAAAATGAAAGGAATTCAGACAAATTAAATCTGATAATGAAAAAAATACTTCCAGAACAGAATTTCAGAAGTGTCCCTTTTGAATGTATGTTCTTTGTAGTTGTAGCTGAAATTAACATATAGAGCTATTTATTTTTCTTAATTCCCATTCTTTCTTTCCAAATATTTTATACCTTAAAAGTTGAGCTTTTTTTTTTTTAACTAAATAGTGATAATTTTTTATTTTCATTCAGTATTTGCGACCAGCTCTCCTTAAAATAAATGAATTATGTTATCAATTGAGTTTTATGGGATTGTGTTCTATTGAAAAATGTCATATCTACACCCTGCAAGAATTTAAAGCTGCACAAGTTGTACGGCTAGGAGAGGTGAGAAAATTTGTCTATCAGTTTCAAGAGTTTTTTCCCCCATTTTTGATACTTTGGTGCCACTAATGATATATATTCATCAATGTCTAGGTGACAGAGCGCCTAGAAGAATTTCGAAACGAGGCAAAAAATGTGGTCAGAAAAGCTTGTCGAGTTGCTCTGCGTGCTGCAGGATTTATTCCTGATGACTGTGCACGTGAATCTTCTGAGGGTATGAAAGGGAAATAATGCCGCTGGACTGGAAGCGGTGGCTTTCTGAAATGTTAACTTGTTTTCTTTCTACTTTTCTTAAGTTTAAACTGCCATTGTTTAGTTGCTAAGTCATGTAGGCCTCTTTTACAACCCCATGGACTGTAGCCTACCAGGCTCCTCTTCCATGGGATTTCCCAGGCAACAATACTGGAGTGAACTGCCGTTTCCTTCTCCAGATCTTCCCGACCCAGAGATCGAACCCACATCTCCTGCATTGCAGGTGGATTCTTTACCACTGAGGCACCTGAGAAGCCCTAAGTTTAAAATAATGATTCTATGTTTCAGTTATTCCAAACATCGCTTGATAGATTATAAATTCATTGTATATTTTAAAGTGGGGAAAAACATGCAAATACTGAATCTTTCTTGCATTACCCCTGCTTGTGTATAGTATTTCTAAACTGGCTTACAGAACCTTTCTTTCACAAGCATTTTATAGTTGACTCAGGGTCTCTCTGCTTAAATGTGTGTCCAACCTATTAGTATAGACAGTCTCAGGACTGGCCCCACCTGGCAGGAAGGCTAAAGGAAAATTTTATGCAGGCAGAAAAGAAGAATAAAAGTGTTCCTGAAAATCAGATCCTGTTAAAAGGGATGTTAGTGAGCTGTCTAGCGTCTTTTGTTGAGTTGAAATCCTTTGATGTGGAATTTGTTTGGATAACTGGGTTATTTCCTGGCGTCTGAACTATCTCATAAACCAAAGCATTTTGTAAGTTTTTAATTTTACTTGTCTCTTAATCCATATCGAAAGAAATGGAATTTTTACGGAAGGATTCTAGTTACTGCCTCTTCTGTTGTTCGTAGGTCATTTTAAAATGCCAGAAAGCGGAAGTCTCATTGAGTTGCCTACAGGAGACTCTGAGAAAATGACCTACACAGAGCAGGCCAGCAAAAGGCATCACTGCATGAGGCTGACATGGTAAATGGTTATTCTTTCTTTCAAGAAAAACTAGACCTTCCATCCTTCTCAGGTTTCATTAAAAGTCAAAGCCTTCGGGACTTCCCTGTTGATCCAGTGGTTAAGAGTCCACACTCTCAATACAGAGAGTGAGGGTTTGATCTCAGGTTGGAGAACTGAGATCCCACATGCCACACAGCACAGCAAAAAAAAACAAAACAAAACTTTTTAAAGTTAAAGCCTTTATCAAAGGATTTGCTAATAGTGATGAGGGATTTGGGGGACCCGGTAACTTGAATGAAGGCCCCAGAAACCCACCCCTCCAGCTGCCACCCAGCAGAGCATCCAGAGAAAGTGGTGGGTATGTCCAAGGGCCAAGACCTCCTCGTTGATCTCTAAGGTTTTGTTTCCCTCTGGCCCAGTCAGGAGCATCAGGCAGGTGGTAGTAAGAAGCAGGCACATAGAGATTTGGAGTCTTCTCCAGTGGATCTGACAGTAAAGAGTCTGTTTGTAATGTAGGAGACCCAGATTCAATCCCTGGGTTGGAAAGATACCCTGGAGAAAGAAGTGGTAATCCACTGCAGTATTCCTGCCTGGAGAATTCCATGGACAGAGCCTGACGGGCTACAGTCTGTGGGTTGAAAAGAGCTGGACACGACAGAGCGACTGACACTTTGACTTTCCAGTGATCTGGAGGGCCTGTTCCACCTGTCTTGGTCCCTAAAGAATTACAGGCAGCTGTGTGGCCACACCAAGTTCCACTGCCTTTCTGAGTCAGGTTTTGTCACCAGGAGACCAGGAAAGAAAGTCTGCCTTCCAGACTTCACCAGGACCTTCCACCTGCTTGAAGTGAAGTGAAAGTGAAAGTCGCTCAGTCATGTCCGACTCTTTGCAACCCCATGGACTATATAGTCCATGGAATTCTCCAGGCCAGAATACTGGAGTGGGTAGCCTTTCCCTTCTCTAGGAGATCTTCCCAACTCAGGGATCAAACCCAGGTCTCCTGCACTGCGGGTGGATTCTTTACCAGCTGAGCCACAAGGGAAGCCCAAGAACACTGGAATGGGTAGCCTATCCTTTCTCCAGCGGATCTTCCCAACCCAGGAATCAAACCGAGGTCTTCTGCATTGCAGGCGGATTCTTTACCAACTGAGCCATGATCCACCTGCTTACCCAACTGGATTCTGCATCATTCTAAAACCTCATCACTGCAAGTAACCTCTGCAAACAAAATAATCAAATATTACCTGAAGAGTGTATGTGGCACTAGAAAACACTGATGACTGTTACTCTGTGCTCACTAACTTGGTCCAACTTTTACAGCTATTTGATTAACCTTAATTATGTCCCAGTCCTGGTGGCTGAGATGGTAAAGAAACTGCCTGCAATGCAGGAGACTCAGGTTTGATCCCTGGGTCAGGAAGATCCCCTGAAGAAGGGAATGGCTACCCACTCCAGTATTCTTGCCTGGAGAATTCCCTGAACAGATGAGCCTGGTGGGCTACAGTCTGTGGAGTTGCAAAGAGTCAGACACGACTGAGCGACTAACACTTAAATGTGAAACAATCGAATAATAATGCTTGTATTGCAACAGAAAGCAGTGAAGCAGTCCCTGAGACTATTATCATAGGCTAGAGGCACCTTAGGCTCCCCTTAAGCAGCATAAAAAGTTATTCCTAATGTCTTGCTGACTCAGTTTGCATTCTAAGCACTCAAGTAGGGAAGCATTAAATTTTCATCTTGGGGTTAGCAGTTGCTGTCCAGCAACAATTATTGAATAGCAAAGGTTTCATTACCATTAGAGTGTAAGTCACAGATATGTATTTACTAATTTCTTCTTTAAAGCATCTTAAAAAAAACCTCTTATGGCCCCTTTGGCTGGATGAGCTATGTGCTTTTTTTCATAACTATATTGCTCACTAAATATCCTATGGAATGGCTAGCACGTCTAGCTAAATTGATGCTATATATTTGAGTATGCTTGTGTTTAAGAGTGAAGAATGTCTAAGAACAACTCTTCTGGAGAGTAAATCCCTGATAACACAATATAAATAGAAAGTCAAAGAGAAATTATATTTAAAAATTTAAATACTTGCTTTAGAGTCACTTTCAAAAATATGTAGTGAGTGTAGAAATCTGAAGCTGTGTTTTTTTTTTCTTTTCAAGCTTTATTCGTCTAAATGACTATCTGATTGAGAATACATTGCACGTCCTAACAGTAAATGCTGCTAGCTCTCTTTTGAACTACCTCACTGACAAACTAAAACGAACACCTTCAGCAGATGTCATTCAGAAATGGATTACAGAGGAGAAACCTGAAGTCACTGATAAAAAGGTAAATTCAGATACAGTTAAGAAAATTCACTGGGCAGCATTCACTGAGAAGTGCTTGCTGTGCTCTGTGAATTATGCTATATTTTGTGTACTGGAAAAAGTGGGAGAAATGCTTAGAGGGTTTCACAGTATAAACAGTCTACTATGCACATACGGAGCGGAAGAATGAAAACCAGCCTATCAGCAAGTATCTAATAGCAGAGAAAACATCCACTGTGCTGAATATCTCAGTCACTCTCACAGGCATTTGCTCAAGGTTCCTCATGTGTTCACCCCATAAATATTCCTTAAGTATCTACTGTGTACCAATCCCTATGCTCAGTGCTGGGTACAGAGTCAGGAAAAGCATAGACAGAATACTTGCTCCCAGGAAGCTTATAGTTCAGGGATCATTGTGAGCATGAACTGGCAGAGAAGCAAGTAAAGTGGTATAAATGAAAGAGGTAAACAATGGTTTAGAGGCAAGAAGAAACTCATGGGACCGTACCTTGGTGCTTTCAGTGCATAACCTCTTGGGAGGATGTTGATCTCAGACTAATCTGAGATGTTTGAGATTAAATAGTACAAATGAATAGTAGCAATGCATTCTAGAGAGAAGGCATGTTATCTGTTATCCCAATAAACTTTCCCCTAGTCGATCCTGGATTATGGCGCCATCAGTTCAGTTCAGTTGCTCTGTCGTGTCTGACTCTTTGCAACCCCATGGACTGCAGCATGCCAGGTTTCCCTGTCCATCACCAACCCATGGAGCTTGCTCAAACTCACATCCATTGAGTCGGTGATGCCATCCAACCATTTTATCTTCTGTCATCCCCTTCTCCTCCTGCCTTCAATCTTTCCCAGCATCAGGGTCTTTTTCCAGTGAGTCAGTTCTTCGTATCAGGTGGCCAAAGTATTGGAGCTTCAGCTTCAGCATTAATCCTTCCAGTGAATATTCAGGACTCATTTCCTTTAGGATTGACTGGTTTGATCTCCTTGCCGTCCAAGGGACTCTCAAGAGTCTTCTCCAACACCACAGTTCAAAAGCAACAATTCTTTGGCGTTCAGCTTTCTTTATGGTCCAACTCTCACATCCAGGATGAAAAGGCAAAAAGATATGAAATCTTTTAGGTGCCATACCAGGTACCTAAAAACACAACAAAACATGTTTATTTTGTTTCATCAAGCTTCCTACCTCCATATCTCTGTATATCCCCAGGAAACCCAACTATGCAGTTTCAAGGGCTGGTGCTCTTTGTAATAGTTTTCATTTTCTCTAAAAGTTCAGTTTTAATTGCATATGCCCTTTCATTACTTTCTCTCCTCCCTTGTTCTTAGTTCCTTTTTTTCTCAATACTATCGCATTTTGAAAGTAACATTTATCTTTCTAATTATAAAAGTAATATACATTTAGTGCAGAAAAATTGAAAAACACAGAAATACTCAAAGAAAAGCATTCTCCACTGTACCAAGACATCTATTTCCAAGCGTGAAAAGACAATCATACTTTACTTACTGCTTTATCAGCTGATTTTTCCACTTTGCAATATATTATGAAAAATCTCCTATTTGTATTTTTTCCATATAACATTCTCACATAGAAATATGCGTCTTGTAAATAGTTTTCTATTGTTGATCAATTTTCTGCTACTCTAAATAATGCTCCAAAGAACATCTTTGTCTATACATTTTCTATGTATCTCTGATTTTTTTCCCCTTAGAAGAAATGTCTGGATCTGGAACTGTAGGGTCAAAAATATGTTCACTCACTAAGACTTTGGAATTGATGCATAAATTCCCATAAATTTTTGTGTCAGTTTACAACCTTTCTAGCAATGTTCAAGAATGAACTTTTGCTCACATACAGTCTAGATGTTAGCATTCATTTCAGTCTTTGTCCATCTGATGGATGTAAAGTAGTGTTCAGTTCAGTTCAGTTCACTACTTTAAAATGTTATGTCTCTTTAACTACCACCCCTGTACAGGACAAGGGGATAGGTGTTGTGATGAGAAAAACCTGGGTGTCTGTTCTGTTCTGCCACTTATGAAGCAGTGTGTCCTGAATGAAATGTTTTACCTTCTCCAGATCCTACTTTCTCATGGGAGTAATAATGATACCTACTAAGACCCACTACATATGGTTGGTATGGAATTTACATGAATACTCAGCTCTGTCTGGCAATCAGTAAATACTCGATAAATGTTACTGAATAAAGTATTAAGAGAAAGAGAAAGAAGAGGATGTTGACTGGCATTTCCTTTAAAAAATTTCAGATTATGACCTTGGCCCATTTTTCTATTTAAGTATATTTCTGTTTACTGTCATTGATCATGTTATTAGGATATATTCCTTTTGATTACATCAAGTTATTTCTATTTAAATATAATCAATCTTCCATCTGCTATATCCATTACTGACACATTTTTCCAGTTTGTGGTTTGCCTTTCCACTTTGTTGATAGTCTTTTTACAAGGAGATAAGTTTTACATGATTGCATAATCTTTCCATATTTGCCTTTATATTTTAATTTCTATGGTAGTATTTTTTGAAAGACATGCCAGCATTATAAAATTAGCTAATTGTATGAGTTTATAGGCCTTCTGTAATACAGAGGGCATTTTATTTTAGATCTTGATACTTAATATCTTCATGGTCGCTCAGCAGGAAAGAATCCAGCTACCAATCCAGGAGACGTGGGTTTGACCCCTGAGTCAGGAAGATCCCCTGGAGAAGGGAATGGCAACCCACTCCAGTATTCTTGCCTGGAGAATTCCATGGACAGAGGAGCCTGGCGGGCTACAGTCGTTGGGATAGCAAAGAGTCAGGCACAACTTAATGACTAACCAACAACAACTTATATCTTTATAACTGCACATGTGCTCATTGCAGGGGGCCCCTGTGTTGGAGAAGCAGGAAGAAGACGAGTCTCTCATTCCAATGTTTCTCACAGAACTGATTTTGACAGTCCAGTCACTGCTCTTCCAGCCTTCTTTGGAAGATTTTCTGGTATGTGTTTCCTCCCTTCACATCTGTGTGTAAGTAACTTCTTGGAAAATGAAGCAGTGGTTCTACTGTTAAATGATTAGCAGGTTCACTGTTGTCATTTCTCCAAAATGATCGTAAGAAAAAGGCAGAGCATTGGTTCTGTGCACAGCATGGCTTCTACATAAAAAGTATCTGAAAGTTTGGCACATTTTTTTCATTTGAGACAGATTAGGGGCTTGATGGGGTATACTATCAGAAGAATATAGTCCATATATGAATTTAAAGGACTTCTCTGGTGGCTCAGATGTTAAAGCGTCTGCCTAGAATACAGGAGACATGAGTTCGATTCCTGGGTCGGGCAGATCCTCTGGAGAAGGAAATGGCAACCTACTCCAGTACACTTGCCTGGAAAATCCTGCGGAGAAGCCTGATAGGCTACAGTCCATGGGGTCGCAAAGAGTCAAACACGACTGAGAGACTTCACTCACTCACTCATAGGCGTCCTTCTAATGTGAGTCCAAGAAATCACTGTTGTAAATACCATTTTCAAATCTTTTTTTAAATATGTCACATTTAAGAAGATTTTATTGTTTTGGTATCTTTTTAATTTTTTAATTGGAGGATAATTGCTTTACAATATTGTGTTGGTTTCTTCCATACATCCAGTTTTTGCTATGCTATGCAGTCAGTTGCCACTAGTCTGGCCACTTAAAGCCATAGCCATTTATTACCTCCATCTCTGTGGGTCAGGAGTCTGGGCATCTTTTAGCTCCTTCTCTGCTTCAGGGCCTCTCCAGGCTGCCCTTTGGGTGTTGTCTGCACTGAGGTTTCCTCAGAGGGTTTACGGGAGAAGGATCCACTTCCAGTTTCCCTCAAGTTGTGAAAATTCATCTCTAAGCAGCTATAGGACTGAAGTCCATGGTTTCCTGAGGGAAGTCAGCTGAGAACCATCCCGTTACAGTATGTCTGTCTGCTTCTTCAAGACCAGCTGGAGAATCTTCTTTGAGAAGGGCCCAATCTCTCTTTTAAGAACTTTCACTTGATTCAATCAGGTCTACCATGGATCATCACATCCTCTTTTATAAATATGTCTATTTATTGATGGATGGATTTTTGGCTGCGCTGGATCTTCATTACTGCATGCAGGCTTTCTCTAGTTGTGGTGGGCAGAGGCTACACTCTCATTGTGGTGTGTTTGCTTCTCGTTACTGTGGCTTCTCTTATTGCAGAGCATAGGCTCTAGGGCTTGCGGGCTTTCATAGTTGCAGCACGTGGGCTCAGTGGTTGCAGCACATGGGCTTAGTTGCCTCACAGCATGTAGAATCTTCACAGACCATGGATTGAACCACTATCCCCTGCACTGGCAGGCAGATTCTTAACCACTGGATAAGGAGGGAAGTCCCATCACATTCTTGATTAATTCACAGTCAATTATGTCTGCAAAGCCCCTTTGCTTTTCCCTATAACAAAACCTCATCATGACTGTGGCATCCCTCATGTTCACAGATACTGCCCATATCCAAGAGAAGGGCATGTAAACCGGGGAGGGTGGATTCTGGAAGACATTTTAGAGTTCTGCTTTCCTCCTTCAGGTACAAGCACAGATTAATAGACCAATCAGAGACTATATTTTCTGTCCTTAGCTGGTGTACTGTGGTGCAAAAGCACTAGAAATCAGGATCTCTAGATTCTAGTCTTGGCTTTTCAATTAATAAGCTCTTTGACCTTGGGGAAACCACTTACCTCTCTGAGGCTCAGTACATGCATCTGTGAAATAAGGAGGCAGGTGAGTTTTAAGGTTGCTTCCTCTTCCAGCAATTTTTGACTCTGTACTTTATGAGATCACCAGGCGTGTTTAGGATATTTACAAGGATGAGCAGCCTGCTGAGGTCCCTATGGTTGGACCCTCTCTCAGGAGTTCCCAATAAGAGAGGCACTGGATTTTCGTGCCCTTTCCAGGCCAGAATATTCATAGCCTTAACATGGAAGACAGAGTACAGGAAGATAACACAAGAGAGCTCTCTCCAGCTAGCAGCTGGCTATTCTCCTTAAGCGCCAAGGGATAGGCCTTGAAAACCTCAACACTTAATCTTTCCTGTTGTAGGACCCTACTCCCAACATGAGTGTTAGTCGGTCATTCTGTCCAACCCTTTGCAACCCCAAGGACTGCAGCCTGCCAGGCTCCTCTGTCCATGGAATTCTCCAGGCAAGAATACTGGAGTGGATAGCCTTTCCTGGATCTTCCCAACCCAGGGACTGAACCTGGGTCTGCTGCATTACAGGTGGATTCTTTACCATCTGAGCCACCAGGGAAGCCCAACACGAGTATTTTTAATTCCTAGATAAGTTGTAGGCTAAGCACATTCATATGTTCACACCACACATAAGATTTTGCTTCATGTAGCCCCAGATTAGCCAATGGCAGTATAAACAGGACTGTCAATCATGAATTTTCTATTTTTTTCTCACTCTTATTTTGGTCAATAGTCTTAGCATTTCAAACATGCATACACACATAGAGCTTCATCTAAAGGAAAAATTATATACTTAAGTCTTGACATCTGACATTGTTCTTGCTTGGATTAACTATGGTCTCCTACTACTTGATCCAAAAGATGATGCTGTGAAAGTGCTGCACTCAGTATGCCAGCAAATTTGGAAAACTCAGCAGTGGCCACAGGACTGGAAAAGGTCAGTTTTCATTCCAATCCAAAAGAAAGGCAATGCCAAAGAATGCTCAAATGACTGCACAATTGCATTCATCTCACACACTAGTAAAATAATGCTCAAAATTCTCCAAGCCAGGCTTCAACAATACGTGAACCGTGAACTTCCAGATGTTCAAGCTGGATTTAGAAAAGGCAGAGGAAGCAGAGATCAAATTGCCAACATCTACTGGATCATCAAAAAAGCAAGACAGTTCCAGAAAAACATCTATTTCTGCTTTATTGACTATGCCAGAGCCTTTGACTATGTGGACCACAGTAAACTGTGGAAAATTCCGAAGGAGATGGGAATACCAGGCCACCTGACCTACTTCTTGAGAAATCTGCATGCAGGTCAGGAAACAACAGTTAGAACTGGACATGGACCAACAGGTTGGTTCCAAATAGGAAAAGGAGTACATCAAGACTGTATACTGTCACCCTGCTTATTTAATTTATATGCAGAATGCATCATGAGAAATGCTAGGCTGGATAAAGCAAACTGGAATCAAGATTGCCAGGAAAAATATCAATCACCTCAGATATGCACATAACACCACCCTTATGGCAGAAAGTGAAGAGGAACTAAAGAGCCTCTTGATGAAAGTGAAAGAGGAGAGTGGAAAAGTTGGCTTAAAGGTCAACATTGAGAAAACTAAGATCATGGCATCTGGTCCCATCACTTATGGCTGGAGATAAGATGAAGAAATATATGGAGAAACAGTGGCAGACTTTATTTTTGGGAGCTCCAAAATCACTGCAGATGGTGATTGCAGCCATGAAATTAAAAGATGCTTACTCCTTGGAAGAAAAGTTATGACCAACCTAGACAACATATTAAAAAGCAGAGACATTACTTTCCCAAAAAAGGTCTGTCTAGATCAAAGCTGTGGTTTTTCCAGTGGTTGTGTATGGATGTGAGAGTTGGACTATAAAGAAAGCTGAGCGCTGAAGAACTGGTGCTTTTGAACTGTGGTGTTGGAGAAGACTCTTGAGAGTCCCTTGAACAGCAAGGAGATCCAACCAGTCCATCCTAAAGGGAATCAGTCCTGAATATTCACTGGAAGGATTAATGCTGAAGCTGAAGCTCCAATACTTCAGCCATCTGATGCAAAGAGCTGACTTATTTGAAAAGACCCTGATGCTGGGAAAGATTGAAGGCAGGAGAAGGTGATAACAGGATGAGATGGTTGGATGGCATCATCAACTCAGTGGACATGAGTTTGAGTAGCACCGGGAGTTGGTGATGGACAGGGAGACCTGGCATGCTGCAGTCCATGGGGTTGCAAAGGGTCAGACTTGACTGAGAGACTGAACTGAACTGAACTGAATACTTGATCCAACACATATTTTTCAATTCTTTCCTGTTCCTGTTGTGTTTAACAGACCTCTTTTGCATATGAGGTTCCACCTCATATTTATTGGGACCTTATTGCTCCCACCTCTGGAAATAGACTCCCCCTTTGTTAAATTTCTCTTGGTTTTACTCCTGTGGCAACATCTTTTCCTTTTCAGTCTTCTATTTTGGAGCATCTTTTTTTGTCTGAGCTTTGACTGCTGTGATCCTTAAAGGCTCCCTCCTCCTCACATGCTATATATTCTTCCTGGGTGCTTGTGTCTGTGCCCATTGTCTAACTACTGCTTCTAGAATGGCATCTTTAAATGTATATTTCCATCCAGTACTTTTCTTCTAGGCTCCAGACTTAGAGCCATCTGGAAGTCTCCACAGTTAAGTCCAACTCACCAAAATAAGTGCTTCCCAGGTGGTAGAGAGGTAAAGAATCCACCTGCCAATGCAGAAGACACCAGAGACGCGGGTTTGATCCCTGAGTTAGGAAGATCCTCTGGAGGAGTAACTGGCAACCTGTTCCAGTATTGTGGCTTGAAAAATCTCATGGACAGAGGAGCCTGGCGGGCCACAGTCCACGGGGGTCGCAAAGAGTCAGACCCAATTAAGCGACCAAGCACACACACACCAACATAAATTAAACTTATCAACTTCTTCCAAAACTTACTTTTTCTTCTGTATTTGAATGAAAAGCAATATCCAGATGCCCAAGCCAGTTATCTCGGAGTCATCCTGTGCTTAGTCAATCAATCGTATCCAACTCTTGTGACCCCATGGGATATAGCCCTCCAGGCTCCTCTGTTCATGGGATTTCCTAAGCAAGAATACTGGGTTGAGTTGCTATTTCCTTCTCCAGGGGATCTTCCTAACCCAGGGTTCGAACTAGTGTTTCTGGTGTCTCCTGCCCTGCAGGCAAAT
This sequence comes from Neotragus moschatus, assembly GCA_006410615.1. Classification (NCBI taxonomy): domain Eukaryota; kingdom Metazoa; phylum Chordata; class Mammalia; order Artiodactyla; family Bovidae; genus Neotragus; species Neotragus moschatus. The sequence goes on along the minus strand of SJYA01001691.1, from coordinate 2,478,278 downwards.
TCTTTACCCCTTGAGCCATCAGGAAAGCCCTGGTCTAGGATCTAGGCATCATCCTAGATCCTCCCTTACTCTTTGGAATCAAGTCCTGTATGTTGACCTTAGTTCCACCTCCCTTCAATGAGAACCCCATCCCTGCTGTGACAGTCTCTTCTCACCTGCCTGCCTCTCTACCTTCTAGTCCCTTTTCTGCATTGCTGACTGCAAGATTATTTCATAGGCATATCTTATCATACCACTTAAAATTAAATTTTTCCATTGTCTATAGTAGCAGGAAGAATATATAGCACGTGAGGAGGAGGGAAAATGCTACTATAGTAGCATCTAAAGGATGCTCTATAAGATACTGATAGACATTCTAGGAGACGGGGAGTTGTAATATGCATTTATATATTAACAAATATGAAAGCGTCTTTTTAACAGATCCAGAGGAAAATCCTGTTTAGTTTTGCTTAATGTGAGGTTTCTTCCCAAACTTATCTGATCTTGGGACCCTTTAACTCAGGGTAGTCCATGGTCACAATCTGGGGAATGCTGGGCCACCAGCTCAGCATCACTCACCAGCCTTTCACGAGGGGTTGGCTGCATCACGACTGCATTTAACCACGCTGGCACGTATGCTGCAGCACATGGTCCTGCTGCCCTCCTTGGGCCTCTCGCATACAGTGACTTACAAGAACTCTACTTCCGTCTTGTATACTTGAGGAGCTCCTGCTCGTCTTTTAAAGTTCATCTCAAGAAGTACCTTTTCTTTATATCATTTAGATAGACTTTTATTATAAATTAAAAATTAATTTGTGCTGACTGAAGAGAATGTGAAAAACACAAAAAGACATTATTAGCAACATTGGTCATCCCATGGGCCACAAATAGAAATAACCTTTTAACATTTTTAGATGTTTTCTCCAATTTTGTTTTAGTACATACTGATATATACCAACAGACTTAACAGGCCATGAGATTTACATATGCATTTTAAAATGGGATTTATACATCAGTTTTATCCTGCTCTCTCTCTCTCTCTTTTTTTATAAGCTTTGTAACATTATATTATAAACTTTTCCCATGTCATTCATTAATCAATCTTTGGAGACACCATTTTGAAAAGGTGCCTAATTTTCATTTGTATAAATATACTATAACTTAACCATTCTATTTTTGAACACTAAAGTATTTCTCTAATTAGTTTTTACTATAAGTATTGCTTCAGTGAGTGCCGTTCCACATGAATCATTGTTTATATACCTAATTGTTCTCTAAAGATAGATATCTAGAATGGAAACTGCTGCTCAAAGAATATGAACTTTTACTGATTGCCTGCTAGTCTGTCATGTCTGACTCTGCAACCCCATGGACCATAGCCTGCCAGGTTCCTCTGTCCGTGGAATTCTCCAGACAGGAATACTGGAGTGAGTTGCCATGCCCTTCTCCAAGGGATCTTCCTGACCTAGGGATCAAACTTGTGTCTGTTATGTCTCCTACATTGGCAGACAGGTCCTTTCCCACTAACACCACCTGACAAGCCCTAGCCACCCTTTAAACATTTCCTGATATTCTTAGGCCTATCTTGGCCTTCTTTCCCTTATGACTTTTCTGGGTTTTGTTCATATTTCAAATGAATGTAGTATATTCATCTTAATGTGTTGCAATTTTTTGCTTATCAGTTTCTCTCTCAATTAGAAAAAATAGTTCCTAAACACAGGGGCTGTGTCTTCTGATTTGTCATATACTTAGACTCAATGTAGTACTTGGTATGGTTGAATGAATTATTCTTATTTATTTTAGTATTTTAGAAAATTCAAAAATTTTTATAAAGATACCCTTATATGTATTTACATTTTTGTTTGTGCTTTTCTCTCTAACAGGATGGTATTTCAGGTGCAATTAATCATTTCCAAAACACTGTGTTATCAGTTCCTAATCTGGTGCCTGATTCATATTTTGACGCTTTTACCAGCCCTTACATTAACAACAAAATGGAAGAAAAAACTTGTGGATTTGGTCCAAGCTTATCAGCAGTATTTGATGATGATAAGAATTTTCACACAATTATCTTCCAAATAAAGGTATATTTTCTTTTACTAAAGCCATTTTTACCATACTTTAAATTTTTAATTAACTGAGCAACGTATTTTCTTCCTGTCTTATCTTTAAATTGAGTGCTACTTAATCTCTAGATGGTTAAGAGATTATTTTTAAAGTCCTAGTATATCAGAGTACTGATGATAGAAAAGAGACATAAAGGCACAAGCTATTCAAGACTTGAATAACTTCTAAGGGAGAAAATAAGGTAGACACAGGGTGCTCGGGGCTGGTGCACTGGGATAACCCAGAGGGATGGGAAGGGGAGGGAGGTGGGGAGGGGGTTCAGGATGGGGAACACGTGTAAACCCATGGCGGATTCATGTAAATGTATGGCAAAATCAATACAATATTGTAAAGTAATTAGCCTCCAAAAGATTAATTATTAATTATTTTAAAAAAGGAAGAAGAGGCATTATTTGAACATTGAGTGGTGCAGAAGAAATAAAGCAGCTGATGAAAAGTTAAGATCTTGCTAACAAAACAGAACCAAAAAATCAGAATATACCTGACTCCCCACAACCAGAAGATAAAATAATCTGCACATTGCTACACTTACAAAATAGAATGCCTTTGAATTATAAATCTTATAAAATTACTGCAAACCCATGAACTGAATTAATTATAATATATTAAATACATGAGAAGTTACCATAAAAAAAAATCAGAAAAATGAAGGTTAAAAAAGCTAATGAATATTCCTTCTCTTCCTCCTCAAAGCCATGAAACAAAAGCTGTACTGTAAACTCAAGTATGTAACACCAAATACATATTCAAGCCTGAATATGTGTGAAATAATATATCAAAAATTCAGAATTTAAAATATAAACGGTATTGTTTTAAGACAAAATTATCTAAGAAATGTAGGCTAAATTTCATAGTGTCCAAAGGTGAATAAACTGAAACTAAAATTTAAAAGACAGGAAAACAACCAAGAGAATGAAAATAAGCTAGTGTTTGTGCATGTCCTCAGTTGCTCAGTTTTGTACAACTCTTTGCGACCCTATGGACTGTAGCCCACCAGGCTCCTCTGTCTATGGAACGTTCCAGGCAAGAATACTGGAGTGGGTTGCCATTTACTACTCCAGGGGATCTTCCTGACTCAAGGATAGAACCCACATCTCTTGTGTCTTCTTCATTCATAGGCAGATTCTTTACCACTGTACAAGATATAAGAAGAAAAAATGGTTAGAAAGAAAATAATCAAAATAGAAAACAGGCAAAGAAAAATAATATACATATAATTGAAGTCTCTGAAGAAGAAAAATAAAACAAGGGGTAGAACAAGCACTTAACTATAGTCCAAGGAAGAAACTGTGACTCTCTATACAGAATACCTTGGAAAATTGACCCAGACCAATTAACTCTGAGATACATACTCTTGAAATTATTGTCTTTTAAAGAAAAAAAAAATTTCCTCCAGATCTCAAAGCAAAATAATAACATATGGAAACAGCATCAGGCTTCTCGAAAATGACATATAAAGCAAGGTGATGATGGAACAGCACTTTTTAATGAAACTCAAGGGAAAAAAGTGTGATCAAAAATTTTTATCTAGATAAGCCAGTCCTTCGAATAGCAAGGCCATAGAAAAAGTAGTTTTAGAAAGACAGTGTGCCCTAGAGAACTTGACACTGAGCTGGAGTTTTTGTGGAACGAAAATTAGTTTCATCCAATCAAGAGATATCTGGTAAAGAAGACTGATCTTTCTATTTGTAGATCCACATGTAAGGAGCTTGGAAGTTGCCACTCCATCCTAACAACAAGTAAAAAGCTGAACACATTGATTGAACAGACTGTCAATGGGTCTGGAAAAGTGGCGAGGGCATAAGGAAAACCACAGCCCTCAAGACTGCAGAGACAGAGAAACGTATACAAGGAGTTATGGTTCTGAGAGCAGAGACTCATGGGCAGAAACCTCAGTGAGAACCAGCGCCAGGACGGGAAAAGCAGAACTGTAATTGGTATTTTGCTGGAGGCTCAGGGTGAACAACTCAGAATAAAGCACTCAGGGGACCCAGTTATAGGAGACTCCCACAGTGTTATGAAATTTACCTGCAGGAGCTCAACCAGGTTCTCACAGTAAATATTAGAAAAAGATCTCCTCATGCTTCCAGCAGGGAGAGGGGAAAAGAATCATTTGAAATACATCAGAGCACTCTGTTCTTAACAAGGCCTGCCCTTAGAGGAAATTAGTTATCCAGAGTTTAATTTGCTAGTGTATTGTCAGGTCTTTACTGACCTGAGGGAAGGGAAATATACAACTCCAGCCTACTCTGGCCATCCTGTCCCACCTAAGGAGAGAAGGGGGGGAAAAGCGAGAGACATTTATGATGATACTCACAGTCCAGAGGCACTGGCTCACTAAAAGACTGAGACCTAATCAAAGGATGAAGATAAAATATATCCCCTTCCCTGACACATATCATCCTCTAACTAAGGACCTATTAACAGCCATTCCTTTTACCAAGTATATCACATCCAGTTATCAAAAAAAGTTACAAGACCTACTAAAAAGGGAAAAAATTAGAAGAGCAAGTATCAGACCCAGACATGTCAGGTGTATTGGACATATCAGACACAGAATTTAAAGCAATTATGATTAAATAATCATAAAACTATGATTAATAGTCATTGGAGAAGGAAATGGCAACCCATTCCAGTATTCTTGCCTGGAGAATCCCATGGACAGAGGAGCCTGGCGGGCCATGGTCCATGGGGTCACAGAGTCAGACACGACTGAAGTGACTGAGCATGCATGCATGATTAATAGAACAACTATGATTAATAGAATGGGAAAGACTAGAGATCTCTTCAAGAAAGTTAGACATATCAAGGGAACATTTCATGCAAAGAAGGGCACAATAAAGGACATACGTGGAATGGACCTAACAGAAGCAGAAGGTATTAAGAAGAGGTGGCAACAATACACAGAAGAACTATACAAAAAAATGTTCATGACCCAGATAACCACGAAGGTATGATCACTCACCTAGAGCCAGACATCCTGGAATGGAAAGTGAAGAGATGCTTTAGGAAGCATCTCTACAAACAAAGCTAGTGAAGGCAACGGAATTCCAGTTGAGCTCTTTCAAATCCTCAAATATGATGCTGTGAAAGTGCTGCACTCAATATGCCAACAAATTTGGAAAACTAAGCAATGGCTACAGGATGGAAAAGGTCAGTTTTCATTCCAATCCTAAAGAAAGGCAGTGCCAAAGTATGCTCAAATGACTGCACAATTGCACTCATCTCACACGCTAGTAAAGTAATGCTCAAAATTCTCCAAGCCAGGCTTCAACAGTACGTGAACCGTGAACTTCCAGATGTTCAAGCTGGATTTAGAAAAGACAGAGGAACCAGAGGTCAAATGGCCAACATCCATTGGATCATTGAAAAAGCAAAAGAGCTCCAGAAAAAACATGTACTTTTGCTTTGTTGACTATGCCAAAGCCTTTGACTGTGTGGATCACAATAAACTGTGGAAAATTCTGAAAGAGATGGGAATACCAGGCCACCTGACCTACCTTTTGAGAAATCTGTATGCAGGTTAAGAAGCAACAGTTAGAACTCGACATGGAACAACAGACTGGTTCCAAATCAGAAAAGGAGTACGTCAAGGCTGTAAACTGTCACCCTGCCTATTTAACTTCTGTGCAGAGTACATCATGAGAAATGCTGGGCTGGATGAGAGAAATTACATGAGAGTAATGAGAGTTACTCTCATGAGAGTAACATCATGAGAAAATTGCCAGGGAAAATATCAATAACCTCAAATATGCAGATGACACCACCCTTATGCAGAAAGTGAAGAAGAACTAAAGAACCTCTTCATGAAAGTGAAAGAGGAGAGTGAAAATATTGGCTTAAAATTCAATATAGAGAAAACTAAGATCATGGCATCTGGTCCCATCACCTCATGGCAAATAGATGGGGAGACAATGGAAACAGCAGCAGACTTTATTTTCTTGGGCTCCAAAATCACTGCAGATGATGACTGCAGCCATGAAATTAAAAGACGCTTGCTCCTTGGAAGAAAAGCTATGACCAACCTAGACAGCATATTAAAAAGCAGAGACATTACTTTGCCAACAAAAGTACATCTAATCAAAGCTGTGGTTTTTCCAGCTAGAGGAGAAGGGGATGACAGAAGATGAGATAATTGGATGGCATCACTGACTGGATGGACGTGAGTTTGAGCAAGCTCCAGAAGTTGGTGATGGACAGGGAATCTTGGCATGCTGCAGTCCATGGGGTCACAGAGGGTTGGACATGAATGAGTGAACTGAACTGAACTGATGATTAATATACTGAGGGCTCTAACGGATAAGACACACAGCATGCAAGAACAAATGGGCAATGTAAGACAAAGAATTCAGAGAGACAAAATATAGAGTAGTGTTCAATATTATAAAGGCAAATGTAACCATAAGAAAGCAAGACTTGTGGTCCCATGAGTCAGGGCTATAAATCTCTACGCACAAAATAGTACAGGAAATGCAAAAGGCAAAGAGATGCAATGAGACATAAATGGTACATAAACAGAATTACTGTGAACAGAAGTCTTTAACATGGAGCTTTCATCAGAAGACAGATCAAGTAGGAAAAATGTAAATTAGGATATAGAATTCTTAACTAACATAATCAGTGATAAATAATAAGGAAATAACCATTGAAACAGAAAAAAAATGAGATTTTTATCAAAATAAAAATTTACTTATCTAAATAAATATGAAAACCCTGCAGACATTTATCCAAATAAATTTGAAAACTTAGATTAAATGGATAGTATTTTTAGGGAAACATGGATATCAAAATTAACAGCATTGGAAATAAAAAGCTTACCAATATCAACAGAAACAGAGGAAGTTATTAAAGAAATACCTTGTAAAAAGCACCAGGCTCAAATGGGTTCACAGGGGAACTCACCAAAGACCATATATTCACAAAATACCATATATAAAGACATCAACTCACCAAAGGCCATAAATTCACAGTATCACATAAGTTGTTTCAGAATACTGAAAATGCCTGGTGGAAAAAAATCTCCATTTGTAATAGCAACAAAGCAGGTAATATATTTAAGAATAAACCTAGTAAGAAATGCTTAAAAACCTATATAAGAATATCTTTTGCTGCTGCTGCTGCTAAGTCACTTCAGTCATGTCCGACTCTATGCGACGCCACAGACGGCAGCCCACCAGGCTCCTCCATCCCTGGGATTCTCCAGGCAAGAACACTGGAGTGGGTTGCCATTTCCTTCTCCAGTGCATGAAAGTGAATATCTTTTAAGTTTTCTTAAACGCTTCTGGAAGACACAAAAATAGATAAATGTTCTTAGATGGAATGACTCAACAAAATAAAGGCTTCTATTCCCCCTAGGTTAATTTATAAATGTAATACAAATGCCAATAAAATAATAATACTAATACACTTATTGTAGAACATCTTAGGTTTATAGTAAAGCCTATGAGGAATAATAGACATCCATGGAAGCTAGGAAAACCCTAAAAAAGGAAAGCTATTTGGGGTACTATTCTAGCCAAGTATTAAATATAAACTCTATAATTAAAAGATTGTAGTATTGGCACATGCATAGTTATCAGGCCAGTGAAATGGAATAAAAAGCCCAGAGATACACCTAAGTAACATGAAAATTTATTAACTATGGAGTGATTTCCAGGATATACTGTTAGGTGAAAAAGTAAAATGAGACAAGAATATCTATAGTGTGCTACTTTTTATGTCAGGAAATAGGGAGAAGGAAGAGATAAACCAGAAACTAAGGAAATTGGTTCCCTAGAGAAGATGGTGGGAATGGTGTAGACAGGATGGTGGGTTTGGAGTAGAAAAGATGAGAAGAGTCACACTTAGCTCTGAGCATACCTTTTAGTACAGTCCAGTACAGTTCTTTAGAAATCTATGTGCTTCCCTGGTGGCTCAGTGGTAAAGAATCCATCTGCCAGTGCAGGAGACGTGGATTTGATCCCTGGCTCAGGAAGATCCCCTGGACAAGGAAACGGCACTCTGCTCCAGTATTCTTGCCTGGGAAGTCCCATGGACAGAGGAGCCATGCAGGCCACAATCCATGAGGTCACGAAAGACTGGGACCTAGCGTAGTGTCTAAATAACAACAGGAAAGCTACGAGAATGAGGAAACAAAATCTTAAAATAGAATGCATTAAAAAACAAATGAACTCTTCTATATTTCAAATGAATAACCACACTGTGAGGAAGGGGAAAACACTAAAACAAGTAACTTTTAAATACAGTGTTTTCTCATTATCAGAGAAAATGCAAATCAAGACCACAGTGAGGTACCATTTCATGCTAGTCAGAATGGCTGCAATCTAAAATTCTACAAGCAATAAATGCTGGAGAGGGTGTGGAGAAAAGGGAACCCTCTTACGCTGTTGGTGGGAATGCAAACTAGTACAGCCACTATGGAGAACAGTGTGGAGATTCCTTTAAAAACTAGAAATAGAACTGCCATATGACCCAGCAATCGCACTGCTGGGCATACACACGGAGGAAACCAGACTCGAAAGAGACATGTGTACCCCAGTGTTCATCACAGCACTGTTTATAGTAGCCAGGATGTGGAAACAACCTAGATGTCCATCAGCGGATGAATGGATAAGAAAGCTGTGGTACATATACACAATGGAGTATTACTCAGCCATTAAAAATACATTTGAATCAGTTCTAATGAAGTAGATGAAACTGGAGCCTCTTATACAGAGTGAAGTAAGCCAGAAAGAAAAATACCAATATAGTATATTAATGCATATATATGGAATTTAGAAGGAAGGTAACGATAACCCTGTATGTGAGACAGAAAAGGAGATACAGATGTACTGAACAGTCTTTTGGACTCTGTGGGAGAGGGCGAGGGTGGGAAGATATGGGAGAATGGCATTGAAACATGTAAAATATCATATGTGAAATGAATCACCAGTCCAGGTTTGATGCATGATACAAGGTGCTCAGGGCTTGTGCACTGGGAAGACCCAGAGGGATGAGATGGGGAGGGAGGTGGGAGGGGGGTTCAGGATGGGAAACACATGTACACTCATGGCAGATTCAAGTCAATGTATGGCAAAACCAATACACTATTATAAAGTAAAGTTAATTAATTTTTAAAAAGTAAATTAATAAATCAATGTCTTAAAAATAAATAAACACAGCCTATATACCCTTAAGCTAAAGATCACTGTAATTATAACAAATATTAGGTTCCACTTAGATTGTTTTTCACAGTGGTGTTAGTGTATTAGCAATTCTGAAATGACTTTCTGTGTATTCTTTAGTTTAGCAAACAACTAAATATATTGTGGATAATGAAATGAGGTTACTCATCCTCAGAAAGGGAAGTACAAATATGGAAGAGAAAAGGCCAGAATGGAGTTATATTGGAAATGGAATTATGAACTCATGATTTTTAATTAATCAGTAGAAAGAGAACTACATATAGGGTCTTGTGTATGTATATATATTTGTGGGGGGTGTGTGTGTGTGTGTGTTTCTTGTTCTGCTCAATGAGATGGTCTGGAAGCAGTGACATCCTAATAGTCACGAGCACATTTAATGTCCACACACTGGTTTCTATGTATCATTCCAAAGCAGAAGATCCTATCTCTGAAGAAATTGCTTATTCCTAGAGCAAATGAAGTACAAGAATTGACCAGAGCATACTGTTAAACCAAACTATGAGTGAAAGTGAACGCATTAATTGCTTAGTCATGTCTGACTCTCTGTGACACCATAGACTGTAGCCTGCCAGGCTCCTCTGTCAATGCAATTTCCCAGGCAAGAATACTGGAATGGGTTGCCATTTACTTTTCCAGGGGATCTTCCTGATCCGGGAATTGAACCAGGGTCTCCTTCATTGCAGGCATATTCTTTACAGTCTAGCCACCAGGAAAGCCCCTCCACCCCACCCACACACACACAAGAAGATGTCTAAGAACTAATGGAGACATGCAGAAAAGATTAAAAAGCCAACTTGAAGGGTCTCTCTAGAACAATCTGACTATTAAAATAAGTAATGGTTATAACAGTGTTTGAAAATGAGAATACATAAGCAATATTTTATGAATAAATGAATGAATCGATGGAGTGAGAATGGAAAGCTCTTCCTTACAGTAAAATGCCAACTAGTAAACGTAGAAGGAAAACCTAAAAAAAGATCACCACTTTATAGCACTTTACCACCACTTCTATAGCAACTATAGAAATAGGTGAGAATCTCCAATGCATACTGAAATGGATATGCAAAGATATGGTGAGAAAAAGGACTTTTAACTCAAAACATTTCTGCATAGGATATTTATTGATTTAAAGAGAGAAAATAATACGTTTACAGTGACAAATCTCACAGATACCACTTTAGTATTTTTAACATCGCTAGTAATGGGACAAATCAACATTATATGCCTTCAGACATGATACATGGAGAACATACATTATTTCTGTTGTATTATTGCCAAAATGTGTAACTGAATGTAAGCATTAAGAAATGTTACACACACACACACACACACACACACACACGATACTCTTCAAAAAGGTAAAGATCATGAAAGACAAAGACTGAGAAATTGGTCCAGATTAAAGGACACCAAAGATATATGACAAGATATAATACCTGATCCTGGATAGGATAGTGGGCCAGGGGAAAAAATAAAAAGTTTTTTATTTTGCTATGGAAGATATTATTGGGAGAGATGGCAAAATTTGTATGCTGCTGCTGCTGCTAAGGCGCTTCAGTCATGTCCGACTCTGTGTGACCCCATAGAGGGCAGCCAACCAGTCTCCTGTCCCTGGGATTCTCCAGGCAAGAGTACTGGAGTGGATTGCCATTTCCTTCTCCAACGCATAAAAGTGAAAAGTGAAAGTGAAGTCGTTCATTCCTGTTCTACTCTTCGCTATCCCATGGACTGTAACCTACCAGGCTCCTCCGTCCATGGGATTTCCCAGGCAAGAGTACTGGAGTGAGTTGCCATTGCCTTCTCCCAAAATTTGTATAAAGGTCTGTAATTAGATAATAGTGTTAATATTAATGCTAGTTTCCTGATTTAAGTCATTAATACTATGGCAGTTTAAGAAAATATTTTTGTGTTTATTAAATAAAGAAATATTTAGTGTTAGAAAGATATTGTGTCTACAGCTTTCTTCCAAATGTTTCAGAGTAAAATAATATATAGAGAGAGGGTCATAAAGCAAATGTGATATATTATTGAAATTTAAGAAATTCAGTGATCGTATATGGAATTCTTTGAACTATCCCAGCAACTATGCTGTGAGGTTTAAAAAATCATATTTGAACATGTTTGTGGAGCTTTCCATATTGGGGTCACCCGTTATTTTTCTGCCTCACACTTGCATGATCATGTATCAGAGACACTATTAAGTCTGCTCAAAGGAGATATACTTTGACATAGTATCTTCCCTTCAATTTTTAATGTAAAGAAATAAACAGCAGAAACATTCTGGAAGATTATATAAGAAGCCTATTGAAAGGAAATAAATGAACAAATATCTAAATATAGCCATCTAGGGTGTGTACTATTGTTTGTAATTAAAATTTCTACCACTACCCACTAAGTATGTAAAGCAAGCATCTGAGCCACCTACCCCAGCTTTGGTGTGTTGGGACTGAGCAATTCCATTGATCATCTCTAGTTTCCCTTGGGGCAAATTGCAGTCACTGACAAGAAGTCTTAGTAGGAAATATTAAGAGAAGGCAATGGAGTATAGCCAGGGTGTAATAGGCCAAGATCAACAAGAAACAAGTCCTAACTGCCATTCACAGGCATTATGATGCCATTGAACTAAGATAATGTGTACCGACATGGTATTATAGGAAAAATCTTGTAGGGAAGTGGAGGTTGGTGCCAAGTTTAAGCAAAGTGAGGGAAAGTATTTATTTGGGCAAATTCTGAAGATATTTTGAAATAGGAGACTTGCCAGCATAGCGAATTTAGTAATGAGATTAGCAAGTAATTTTGCATATATGCTAAACGTTTTGCCTTCACTCAAAAACACTTAAGCCAAGATATAAAATTTGTAATTTGGAAAATAAATAGACATCGTCTCTTGCCATTTATCTACTAGTGATGTGTAAGTTCACGATGAAGCTAAAAAATTACACGTTTACTTCTTTTTAATCATAAGGAACAATTCTTTCAAAGTCACATTTAAAGATGTATTTTTTTTTAAGTTTCATAGGAGAATTTATTAACTGCCCTTTGTCATCAAGGGTGGTACCTTTTCTCTAACTTATATATCCCCAGGTCACAGCATAGTGTGCATCTGCATTTTTTAGTTGTATAGAATTAAATTCTGCTCAGGAAAAATATAGTTCTGTTTGTTTTTATTTTATATAATGTTTAGGAAGCCATACAGGCAGCATTTGAATCTGCCCAATTATATGCAGCTGCATTTGAAAAGTTTCAAATATTCTTCAAGGAAAATGAAAGTCTTGATTTACAAGATCTTAAACTTCAAGAACCTGGTAAGTTTTCATTTGTCCTTGCTAATTATATCTAAGAGTCATATCAAGTTTTATCATGGTCTAGGTTTCTGTTTTGTGATGTGTGGCCACAGAGATGGTAGCCCAAAAGAATCGGCCTGACAAGACACAAGAGTTTATTCATTTCTAGATTATTTTCTGTAGAACCACTTTTTTCTTTACTTTTACTGTTATGTTTTATTTCAAAATATTATGGGAAAGAATTCTTCCCCAAGAGCTTATCTTTTAGTATGAAGCTGTACCAGTGCCAAGGTCGTTATAGCCTCTATATGGAAAGGAGTTAAAAGGAATGTTTTCCCCTCAGATTCCTTAAAAAATGTTTACATAGTGTAACATGTATCTCAGGAATTCATTCTGTCTCAGGAATTCAAGTTACTCTATTTGTACAGCCCTATTGCAACCAGGTAGGTATGAATCGACACCTTAGTCATGAGATTAGCACCATGGAGAAGTTATTTTATGACACTTATTTTATTCAACCAAAGAAAATAAAATACAACCCCCAAGTGAAATTTCAGGCAAGAAAGTTTCCAAATGATTATGAAAATTAAGTATATAGCATTCATTATTGTCATTTAAAAATGTGAAGCATACCCATATTCTTTTTTCATTGTTGTTTCACTAACTGGTTTTCTTTTTTACCCTCATGCACAAAAATATTTACTCTGATACTTTGCCTCATGAATGAGCACTATTTTTTTTCCTGTAAATTCTTGTGTTTTTCTTTCAATTCATTATTTTTATTACACTGAAGTATTTTAAAGTAAATTAGACATGCCAGTCCCTAAATGAAATACTTCAATATGCATCTTCAAAAAGCATGTCCCTACAGAACCAAAATATTTTCACACCTGAAAAAAAATCTCTACAATCAACATTTAGTTCATATTCAGAATCTGCCAAATAAAGCATTTTGCAGCTGGTTTGGCCCAGAATCTAATCCAAGAATAGACACTGTATTTACTTTTTATGTCTCTTAAGTTTTGAAAAGTTGAAACAGACCTTTTTCTCCAAAGTACTAACTTGCTCAAGAAACAAAAGTGGAGTTCTACTTAAGAAATTAAAAAAAAAATTAGACAAGTTCATTTCTACCATTCTTCACCAACACTGTTACACTGAGACTTAGTGTGTGTTGAACTGAAGGGAACTGACCGGGACTATGGTGGCACCACGGTAATAGTAAGATGTGGAGCCTGGCATTTCAGCATGAAATAGACTAATCCAAATAACCAGTTCTAGCCATCTAGATCACCTACTCACAGCCTTGAGCCAAGGCCTCTGAGTTTCCTGTTATCATGTTCCTCACATTGCATAACTTTATTCCGGCACCAGTTACCTAACTGGATAAGGGCACCAAGCTCCCAGATTGCCCTTCATCTAGTCCTGCCTTGGCTTGTCAATCCTGTCTCAATCTCCAAACCAGGGTATCATAGGTGTTAGCCATTTGTTGTCTGGGAATCTGGAGTAAATCCGGAGTAGATTGGCCTGGACTCCTAAAAGATGTTTTCTTCGTCTTTTAGGAACTTTCTTGTACTTCCTAAACCTCCAAACCCAGTTATTTCCCATTAGAATGTAGCTTTGCCCCTTGGATACCATGCCTTGCCTGTTATACCATATTCCCTCAAATAAATATAACACTGCCTATGACATATTGTGCTCAGATGCTCAGTCATGTCCAACTCTTTGTGATTCCATGGACTGTAGCCCTCCAAGTTCTTCTGTGCATAAGATTTCCCAGGCAAGAATTCTAGAGTGGATTGCCGTTTCCTCTTCCAGAGGGATCTTCCCCACCCAGGGACTGAACCTGCATCTCTTATGTCTCCAGCGTCAGCAGGGGAATTCTTTACCACAAGTGCCACCTGGGAAGCCCTAAGATATATTATAGTTTATTATATGTAATAAATGTCTGTTTAACCAAACTTTTAGCCAGACTGCCCTTTGTTTAGCCCCAGAAGGTGATCAGAAGACAGACTCTGGCTTTCTGAAATAATCAGCATATCTCACCACTAAATTTCTATAAAAGTCAGTGTCTACTAATATCTTCCATACTTGCTAAGCACTTACGATAGGTGCTGTGCTGTCTCATCTGTTTTATCTAATCCTCATAATTCTATATAGGCGAGTATTCTCATTTTACAAATAGGTAAGTGGAAATATAGAGATAAGGCAACTCCAAGATTACACAGTGAGTAAGCGCTTTAGAAATTGTTTCCCCTGACTTGAGAGTTGTTATACAAACCATCCCTCCTCCATCTCATCAAGAGAGAGCTCTTCTGTTGGCTTTACTCTTTTGTTTCCCTTTGAACATGGATATAAGTCATTTAACTTTGAGTGATCTAAATTTATTTATGTATAAAATGAAAGTATTGGGCTAAATTGGTGTTTCCCAAATTGGTATTCCTTGAACCACTATTCTGAAGGATATTACATGATACTATGAAAAAGACTCTGTGTTCAAATAAATTTGGAAAATACTAGACCAAGCAACATTATACAGCTTTCCTCACCAGCGGTTTTCTCCAATCATTTGATATCCTAATTTTTTCATTTCTCAAAAATAAACACATCAAAACCTTCTAAAATGAGTAGGACAGATAATTGTCATCCCTTTTTTTGTGTCTTGAGGAAGGTGAAGCTCAGAAAGATTAAGTAACTTAGCCAGAGCAACAGATGGGTTAAAGACTTGAGCGTAGGTTTTCTAAGACTTTGTCTGATGTGTTCTTTATTCTGTGTCAAGCTGCCCCTTGTGTCCAGAACAGGAGGTGATGGAAATAAAGGCAGGGATCAACAACTTTTTCTCTTGGGGATGGTGGAAGAGGGTTAGAGAAGAACAGGAAGCAGTAGGGAAAACAGTCTGACTCAAGTGGAGGGAGCAACTGGAAATAAAGTTAGCTGAACTTTTAAAGACAAGGAGTTGTTTTGTATTATATGTGTATTAGTAAGAGCTGTTTTTGACCAATAGTATGATTTCAAGATAATCAGACTTCCACCAAATAGATTGGGAAAGGGAGAAATTGGAAGTAGGAAGCTTATCAAAATGCAGGTGCAGCATTGGCAAAGTTGACAATGGCCTCAACTTTGATGTGGGGAGCAGGGTTGGCAGAGATGTTGGGAGGAGTAATGGAAATAACATTAGCTATGCCCATCTCTTGAGTTTCAAACTTTCTCTGTTGTTAATATCCTTATACACTTGGTAAAGAATCTGCCTCCAATGCAGGAGACACAGGAGATGCAGGTTTAATCCTTGGGTTGGGAAGACCCCCTGGCAGAGGAAATGGCAACCCATTCCAGTATTTTTGCCCAGAAAATCCCATGGACAGAGGGACCTAGTAGGTTATAGTCCATGGGGTCACAAAGAATCGAATACAACTAAGGATGCATATTCATACTTATTTTGAGGTATGATGTGGAAGAACCATTAGATTAAGCCAACTTCAAACCAGCCTGATTCTAGAATCTACTCCATTATAGACTAGATTCTCTAATGCAATTACAAGTTATTTTCATGAGCTATTCTTAGCAACAGCCAGAAAATATATTTACATTATGAAATGTTAGTTTCTCCCTTACAAGAATAAAATACAAAGCATCATGAATTAACATTTTAAAGTTATACAAGGTTTTCTACCTATGGATAGTTCATTTTAAATACATATGTAAGTGTATTAATGCAATGATTTTTGATATATCTGTGTAATGGTCCTTTAAAATCGAACATATATTTTTTGCTGTATATGAATTATTCTATGTAGGTGTTAAGTTCTTTAGTGAACAACTGGAAAAATATCACAGACAGCACAAGGATGCAGTCGCTCTGAGACCCACCAGGAATGTAGGACTGCTGCTCATTGACACTAAGCAACTAAAAGAAAAACTAATTCCATCACCTTTGCGATGCTTGGAGGTAACTATGAACTAGGAAAAATTTTAATTATAGTCTCTTCAACTATTTTACGATTTTTCTCCTGCAAATAACCTATCTTTATTTTCTAGTATCACAGCTATTTAAAATTAACTTAAGTCTATTCAGCATCTTTAATTTGTAGGGAAAGTTCCATGTTTTTCTTTCTGTCCCAAGCATAGTCAATTTCAGGTGAGGGAACAAAAGTCCTTAAACTAGCCTCTTACATCCACTCCTTTTTCCTTTGTTGGAGCATTTCAAGATTTCCTCCAGAGGAGACATTGCTGTAACAGCTCAGAGTCCTAGTAGGAATACTGGTTGATTCTAGGATACTGAGGTATCCTAGATCCTGAGGTTTCCTGATCTGAAACTGTCCCTAAATATCTGATTGTATTTTAGTGAGTGGTAGAGCTGAGGAGATTTGATTGCTTCTACGATAACTTTCAGGTCTTCCTTTAGTCATATATACCATCAAATACCACCACAAAGGGACTCCCCTGGTGGTTCAGTAGTTAAGACTTCACGTTCCAATGCAAGTGGCCCAGGTTCAATCCCTGGTCAGGGAGCTAAGATTCCACATGCCTCACAGCCAAAAAAAAAAACCCCAAAACATAATACAGAAATAATATTGTAACAGATTCAATAAAGACTCTAAAAAATACCTCTAGAGACACAATGGTATAAACAGATTGGCAACCTATATCCCACAGGGTCCTCCCAGCCTGCCACCTGTTTTGTACCATGACAGTTCGCTTATGTATTGCCTATGGTTGCTGCGTGGTTATGACAGAGACCGTACGTATATCCTGCGAATCTAAAGTACTTACTATTCAGCCCTTACAGAAAACCTCTGTTGACCCCTGGTGCAGATGAAAGAAGACAGTGCTCTGTCTAAAAGGCTGCAGGCCTGAGTGCTAATATCTTTTCTGTCACTAATTAGCTGTATGGCATTGGACTTCTTTCTAGAGCTTTGCTGATTCCTCTGTTGAAAAGGAAAACAATACAGAATTGAAGCAAAGTCAATTTCAGCAAACATCCCTGAACACTCTGAGTACTACTGTATACTAAGCCAAAAACAAAAAACAAAAGAAACTTCAAACTGGCTTCAGCAATCAGAAAATGTNTACCTCTAGAGACACAATGGTATAAACAGATTGGCAACCTATATCCCACAGGGTCCTCCCAGCCTGCCACCTGTTTTGTACCATGACAGTTCGCTTATGTATTGCCTATGGTTGCTGCGTGGTTATGACAGAGACCGTACGTATATCCTGCGAATCTAAAGTACTTACTATTCAGCCCTTACAGAAAACCTCTGTTGACCCCTGGTGCAGATGAAAGAAGACAGTGCTCTGTCTAAAAGGCTGCAGGCCTGAGTGCTAATATCTTTTCTGTCACTAATTAGCTGTATGGCATTGGACTTCTTTCTAGAGCTTTGCTGATTCCTCTGTTGAAAAGGAAAACAATACAGAATTGAAGCAAAGTCAATTTCAGCAAACATCCCTGAACACTCTGAGTACTACTGTATACTAAGCCAAAAACAAAAAACAAAAGAAACTTCAAACTGGCTTCAGCAATCAGAAAATGTATGGATCGAAAAAGTCCAGAGGGTGAATGGGCATCAGGAAGCTGTGATCTAGTGACTCTGGTTCCTAAAGACCTGATATTTTCCATTCACTGTGTGCCAGCTTCCTTCTGATGTGCCAGCTTCATCCTAAAGCTCATATACCCTCACTTTTCTAAAATGGTAGTCAAAGGCTCCATAGGATAATTATTTCCTTATTCATGTCCAGAGAGAGATCTCTCAGCCTTAAACAAAAACCTTGGGTTTCTACTTAATTGGATCAGCTAAAGTCAGAGGTTCACTCTAATCCAATCACACTAGCCAAAGAAAGCCACGCTCATTTTACCTTAAGACCAATCAGACTCAATCTTTGTTTCTGAAGGAGAGATCACCTTCCTCCAAATCATTAGTACTATCCAGCACGAAAGAAGTAGAGTTGATACTGGGGATGGTACCACAATGTTCACTAGACAGGACAAAGTAACAGAAAGGGTACTTACAAAATATCAGACCATTTAGGCAGACTTTAAAAAAAATTATTTATTTATTTGGCTGCATCTGGTCTTAGTTACAGCATATGGGATCTTGGCTGAGTCATGTAGGATCTTTCCTTGTGGCACACAGACTCTCTAGTTGTGGCATGTGGGCTCTCTAATTTGTGGTGCACAGACTCCAGCACCCACAGGCTTCAGTAGCTGTGGAGCTCGGGCTTAGTTGCTCCATGGCATGTGGGATCTTAGTTCCCCAGCCAGGGATCAAATTCATTTTCCCAGCATTACAAGGCAGATTTTAAACCACTGGACCACTAAAGAAGTCCCTAGGTAAACTTTTTAATAAATTGTGCAATCTAACTTATTCTGGAAATAATCTTCAAAAGTTATCCTATTGTTTCAGTGTGGGAAGGAAAAGCCTTTTCATATACTGCTGTTTCCATTACCTGCTGATTTAACAGACATTCAGTTAGACTTTATCTAAAATGTATAATAAAGTAGAAATACTCAAGTAGTTGCGATTCATAGTTCCTTCTTCTTTCCTAGGTGCTGAATTATATGCTTCCTCGTCTAAGCAAGAAAAAAGTGGATGCCATCATCTCTGAGGCACAAGATGCAGAATATAAGCTTGAATTTGTCCCAACTACTACCATAGAATATGTTAACAGCTTGGTATTTCTTGACGAAATTCAGGAAAGGGTGAGTTGATTCTTGTGTAACTCACCATTCCAAATCTTGTGGGAAGGAAGGCAAATAAGAGAAACTGAGGGACTGAAGGTCAAGATACAGCTGTCAGAATATCAGAAACACTTTCAGGCAAAGGAAAGTGGATGGCTTACCTCACAGTAGTGATGGCAGCTAACATTGATCACTACTAGTCAGGCAAGTACTACATTTGCTACATATGTTACATTTTTTATCCTTACAAAAGCTTAAGAAGTATGGTTTAGTCATTCAGTCGTGTCTGACTCTACGACCCCATGGACTGCAGCATGCCAAGCCTCCTTGTCCTTCACCATCTCCCAGAGCTTGCTCAAATTCATGTCCATTGAGTCAATGATGCTATCCAACCTCTCCNGGAGTCAGTAATAGTGGTAGTAAAAGCCTTTACTAGAGGGTAGCACGAAGCTCTCCATCAATCAGGCTTCTGAATCTACACAGAGAGGTACATGGTCCGCACCCCTCAGGGGCTGCCCTGGGACAGTCACTGCTCAGCACACATGCCTGGAAGCTCAGATGTTACAGCTGAGCATCCTCACAGCACCTGCCATCTCTGAAAACTTTAAATAACTTTAAAGTTCAATCTGAGGCTTACCAGGTGGTGCTTATGCACCTGCTTCCCAAGGCAGGAGACATAAAGAGATGCGGGTTCGATCTGTGGGTTAGGAAGATCCCTTGGAGGAGGAAATGGCAACTCACTCTAGTATTCTTACCTGGAAAATTCCATGGATAGAGGAGCCTGGTGGGCTGCAGTCTAAGGAATCGCAAAAGGGTCAGACACGACTAAAGCGACTGAGCACTACTATTTAATTTACTAGGGAACAAGAGAGAGAGAAAAAGTAAATACTTATAAGGGTAATATTAACTGTGCTCAGTTCTGAACGGTTTACCTCCAAGGCCTCACTGTCTGTAATTGTAATAATGACTGTATTTGTCATCCAGCCAGCTCCAGCCAATTCGATCTGCATTAAATGCCCTCCTCTGTGTACTGGCTCTTTACAACAGGGTGCACAGCGACTGTCTCTTATCAGTCACTCTTAACAGGTATAACAGGACACTGATTTATTTAATGAGCAACTGATGTTTCCATTTAGATCGAAAGCCTTGATGATGAAGGGAATGTTGTGGTTCAGATGTACAAGCTCATTGAACAGTATCAGGTTCCCACACCTCCTGAAGACTTTGCTGTTTTTGCAACTATGAAGCCATCCATTGTTGCTGTTCGGAATGCCATTGATAAATCTGTGGGTGACAGAGAAACAAGCATTAAGCAATTTTGTCTGCATTTGGGTAGAGATCTTGAAGATCTAAGCAATGAAGTGAACGAAGTAAAGATGCTAGCACAGGTAAGCTGAAGGAGAATTTTTAAAATAATCTATATAAAGGCTATTACATTTTAATAAACCATTTAGAAAGCATATTTCATTTTAATCTCATTTAGCTTTCTTTTTGTTTATGCTTCATTCTAATCAATTAACAATGTCCTTGAGCAGCTACTGAAAATTTAAAGCGTCTCTGAACCTCTCTGAGGTACTGAATAAATTCCAGGNGGCTATTACATTTTAATAAACCATTTAGAAAGCATATTTCATTTTAATCTCATTTAGCTTTCTTTTTGTTTATGCTTCATTCTAATCAATTAACAATGTCCTTGAGCAGCTACTGAAAATTTAAAGCGTCTCTGAACCTCTCTGAGGTACTGAATAAATTCCAGGCCACTGCAACTAACGTATGTATGTATTGCTTTAGTACTTATGATCAAAAGTACAAAATAGAATATTACTCAGCTATAAAAAGAAATACATTTGAGTTGGTTCTAATGAGGTGGGTGAAACTGGAGCCTATTACGCAGAGTCAAGTCAGAAAGAGAATGACAAATACTGTATATTAATGCATATATATGGAATTTAGAAAGACATAATGATGATCCTACATGTAGGGCAGCAAAGGAGACACAGATGTAAAGAACAGACTTGTTTGGACTCAGTGGGAAAAGGCAAAGGTGGGATGATTTGAGAGAATAGCATTGAAACATGTACATTCAGTTCAGGTCAGTTCAGTTGCTCAGTCATGTCCAACTCTTTGTGACCCCGTGGACTGCTTCCCTGTCCATCACCAGGCCTCCCTGTCTGTCACCAACTCCTGAAGCTTGCTCAAACTCATGCCCATTGAGTTGTTGATGTCATCCAGCCATCTTATCCTCTGTCATCCCTTTCTCCTCTCCCCTTCAGTCTTTCCCAGTGTTAGGGTCTTTTCAAATGAGTCAGCTCTTTGCATCAAGTGGCCAAAGTATTGAAGCTTCAGCATCAGTCCTCCCAATGAATATTCAGGACTGATTTCCTTCAGGATGGACTGGTTGGATCTCCTTGCAGTCCAAGGGACTCTTCAAGAGTCTTCTCCAGCACCACAGTTCAAAAGCATCAATTCTTCAATGCTCAGCTTTCTTTATGGTCCAACTCTCACATACAAACATGACTAATGGAAAAACTGTAGCTTTGACTAGATAGACCTTTGTCGGCAAAGTAATATCTCTACTTTTTAATATACTGTCTAGGTTGGTCTTAGCTTTTCTTCCAAGGAGCAAGCATCTTTTAGTTTCACGGCTCCAGTCACCATTCGCAGTGATTTTGGAGCCCAAGAAAATAAAGTGTGTCACTATTTCCATTGTTTCCCCATCTATCTATTTGCCATGAAGGGATGGGACCTAATGCCATGATCTTTGTTTTTTGAATGTTGAATTTTAAACTAGCTTTCTCATTCTCCTCTTTTACTTTCATCAAGAGTTTCTTTAGATTCTCTTCATTTTCTGACATAAGAGTGATGTCATCTGCATATCTGACGTTATTGATATTTCTTCCAGCAATCGTGATTTCAGCTTGCACTTCATCCAGCCTAGCATTTCTCATGATGTACTCTGCATAGAAGTTAAATAAGCAGGGTGACAATATACAGCCTTGGTGTACTCCTTTTCCATGTATATTACTCTATGTAAAATAGAAGACCAGTGCAAGTTTGATGCATGAAGCAAGGTACCAAAAGTTGGTGCTCTGGTACAACCTAGAGGGAGCTGGGAGGGGTTTCAGGATAGGGGGACATATATATACCCATGACTGATTCATGTTGATGTATGGCAAAAACCATCACAAAACTGTAAAGTAATTATCCTCCAATTAAATAAAAAAAATTTTTAAGTTTTATGGTCAAATCAGAAAAAAGTGGGAAAAACTCAGTTCAATAGTAGTGAATTCTCTTTTCCCTAGCTTCTATTTATTATTTTGAAATTAGTGTTTTTACATCCTATTAGCATATTTTATAGCTATTCACAATTTTAGAGTTTTTTTAGTCACATGTTAGAAAATTCCCTTTTAGAGGCAGAGTATAAATTAATAAGTGATAAAGAATGTTTGATTAACTTGCACCAATTTTACTATCCTAAAGATATAAAAGGAACTTTTTAAGAACTTAGACTAGATATCTTTTTTCACTCTTTCTTACTTTATTTTTTAATATAAATTTATTATTTTAATTGGATGCTAATTACTTTACAATATTGTATTGGTTTTGCCATACATTGACATGAATCCACCATGGGTGTACATGTGTTCTCCATCCTGAACTCCCCCTCCCACCTCCCTCCCCATCTCATCTCTCTGGGTCATCCCAGTGCACCAGCCCCGAGCATCCTGTATCATGCATCAAAACTGGACTGGCGATTCGTTTCACATATGATAATATACATGTTTCAATGCCATAGAATAGACATCTGGATAATTCTTAACTGAAGCAAACGTGAAAATAGATCATATAATAATGATCTACTCTTTAATTATTAACATTGACTAAATCTTATCCCAAAAGTTTAAAGCAATATAAAGTGAAGTGAAAGTGAAAGTTGCTCAGTTGTGTCTGACCCTTTGTGACCCCATGGACTAAAGAGTCCATGGAATTCTCCAGGCCAGAATACTGCAGTGGGTAGCCATTCCCTTCTCCAGGGGATCTTCCCAACCCAGGGGTTGAACCCAAGTCTCCCACATTGCAGACAGATTCTTTACCAGCTGAGCCACTAGGGAAGCCCAAAACCATATAAGCTTATGATCAAATCAGAAAAAAATGGGAAAAACTCAGTGTCCTTCAGCAGAATAATAAAATGTGTTGAGGTACTTCCACTCAAAGGAATACAATACCGATGCTGAAGATTACAACATGCATTTATGTGCTGACATGGCTAAAAGTAGCTAACATTTATTGTGTACTTATTATATGTCAACTCTTAGTCTAAAGAACTTTGCATTGCTTTTACATTTGTACTGAAGTGTTTTTGTGTTTTGCAAGAGAAAGCTTTACATAACTGTGATAACTGTACAACTCAGTGAGTTCTCAAAAAGTGAACACATCCATATGTCTACTGTTCAAGTCAAGAGCTATTGCTTTTGGTATCCTTAGGGTGCCCTCTAGTCACTAACATTTCCTTTCTTTCCAAAAGCAACCACTACCCTGAATTCTAAAGCCATAAATTGCTTTTGCCTATTTATAAGCTTCAATAAAATAGAATCCTATCTTTGTTGTAAATTATAATCATTCCTTTACTGTAAAATGATAATTTTCATTATATTCCCTTCATTCTTTTCCATATTGCATTCACCTCTCCTTAACTGAAGTCTTGTTAGTTGGAAAAAAAATGTAATATAGGAAAGAAGATGAAGGAAAATGCATTAGGTACTCCTTAAAAACAATCTTATCCCCATAGTACTTCCTTATACATTTCTGTACTTTTTACAATGTATCTGCATTGTTTTAAAATTCAAGAAAAGCAACCATTTTCATATATTTTCTAAAAATTAGAGTGAAAAGGGAATTAGCAAAAATGTTTCAAAAATGTTTATTCATGTAATTTGATGGCATACATCAAAAAGTAGGAACGACTAATCAAAAGCTATCTTAATTTTACAGGATCCACAGATTTTGGACATTAATGCTGACCAAGAGAAAATAAAGGTCATGTTGAATGAGCTGCTGTTAGTTCTGGATGATCTTCAAAAACGCGCTTTTCAATATAAATCCTATCAGAAGAATTTTAAGGTAATGACAGTGCTACACATCTGTTCTTAAAATATAGAATTATAAAACATATCTTTGTGTATGCACAGAAGTGACATTGATGCACTCATTTTCAATAATACTCAACGTTTAGACACCTATATGCCAGTCACTGTACTGGAATAATCTGAAATACAAAATATGGTATATTCTCTGCCTTTGACATGTTTAAAGATTAGGACACATGAGAGACAAAATATCTTTCTTTATTAAAAAGTAATTGTGAATTATAGATAAATACTCAGACCAGGAACTATAGTTTCTATGTTAAAGTGCGTGTGGGGTTTTAAATGTAATCAATTGAAACCCCTTGATTCTTTCTTAATATTCTAGCTTCTTTTACATTCATTCATGCGTGTATTATTGATTCCATCAATATTGCCTCATTTGCTCTGGTTTTGGTGAGCCAGTTTGATGAAAGAAGAGAATTTGACTGAGCCAGGGAAAAGATGGATATCCCAAAATTAAATATGCCCCCCCAAAATGAAAAGAAATGAGTGAGAGTTATAAGTGCTCTGAACAGATATTGTTGTCTGGTCACTAGGTCATGTCCAGCTCTTTGTGAATCCATGGACTGCAGCATGCCAGGCTCCTCTGTCCTGCACTATCTTCCTGCTCAGATTCATGTCCATTGAGTCGGTGATGTCATCTAACTATATCATCCTTTGTCACCCACTTCTTTTGTCCTCAATCTTTCGCAGCATCAGGGTCTTTTCCAATGAGTAGGCTCTTCGTATCAGGTAGCCAGAGTATTGGAGCTAAAGTATCAGAAGAGCTATTAGAGAGAACAAAGAGAAAAGCAAATAGGAAAGACTCCTGAGACCAAAACCAGAGGCCACCAGCAATGAAGGAGTGTTAATAGTTCCCCCTAAATTTCAGAGAAGTGCCTGGATGTCATATGGAGATGCATGCATTTCTTTCAGAGCCCCAGATGGATGACCAGAAAGTGGTCTCCACTCCAGACCTGAGGCTTGGTAGAGCAACCTGCAAAATAATAACCTGGGCACTAGAAAGTGAAACTGACATAATACTTGAGGCAGGAAGTTTTTGCATTAGAGAATTACGGTTCAAAGTTGTTCCCAGATTGAATTAACTGACATATAAGACAGGAAAGTGTGAGGTAGGAAGGGAACTATGGATGAAACATTACCTGATAAAAAGCTATACCAGGTAAGCATTCCTTTGGGTCAGGAAGAATAGTGTAGCTGGAACCAGAGCCTGAAATAGAAGTGTGTTTCCCTCCTTCCAGACTCCAAATCTATATTTTATGATTCTTTAGAATGACCTCAGGCTTCCCTGGTGCCTCAGATGGTAAAGAAACTGCCTGTACTGTGGGAGACCTGGGTTCAGTCCTGGGTTGGGAAGATCCCCTGGAGGAGAGCATGGCAACCTACTCCAGTATTTTTGCCTAGACAATCCCCGTGGACAGAGGAGCCTGGGGAACTATAGTCCATGGGGTCACAAAGACTCAGATGTGACTGAGTGACTAAGCACAGCACAGCATAGGATGACCTCATATCCAACCTTCCTCTCCAGCTCTTGGTTATTAGGGGGACAAGAGTAAAGGCCTAAGAGGTGTAGGAAATCTTTTGTAATTCTTAATGAAGACAAGGCTATATCCCTATTGTCAGGGTAATGCTGGCCTTGTAAAATGAGTTGGGAAGTGTTCCCACCTCTTTAATGTTCTAGAAAGGTTTGAGAAAGATTGGCATTAATTCTTCCCCCAACCCCCACCATAGATGTTTGGTAGAATTTACCAGTGAAGTCATCTGGTCCTGGGCTTTTCTGTGCTGGGAGGTTTTTGATTTCTGAATTGATCTCCTTACTCCTTATTTTTCTGTTCAGATTTTCTGTTCCTGCCTGATTGAGTCTTAATAGGTTATGTGTTTCTAGGAATTTATGCACTGCTTCCAAGTTATCCAGTTTGTTGATGTACAGTTAGTTTTTCATAGTAATCTCTTATGATATGGCTTCCTATGTGGCTCAGTGATAAAGAATCCTCCTGCCAATGCAGGAGACATGGGTTTGATCCCTGGCTCAGGAAGATCCCCCCAAGAAGGAAATGGCAACCCACTCCAGTATTCTTACCTGGGAAACCCCATGGACAGAGGAGACTGGTGGGCTACAGTTGGACATGTCACAGTGAGTTGGACATGACTGAGCATGCATGCAGGCATAAGATCATATGTATTTCTGTGGTGTAAGTTGTAATGTATCCTTTTTCATTTCTGATTTTATTTATTTGAGTCAATTCTCTTTTTTTCTTGTTCTAGCTAAAGATTTATCTTTTAAAAATGCTTTTTAGTTTCATTGATCTTTTCTATTATTTTTCTGATCCCTATTTTATTTATTTCCACTCTGAACTTACTTTCTTTCTTCTGACAGCGTTGGGCTAGCTTGTTCTCTTTTTTCTAGCTCTTTGATGTGTAAAGTTATGTTATTTGAGATCTTTCTATTTTCTTAATATTTCCGTTTATCACTATAAACTCGCCTCTCAGAACTGCTTTTGCAGTATCTCATAGGTTATAGTGTGCTGTTTCCACTTTCATTTGTTTCAAGATTTTTTTTTTCCCTTTAATTTCCTCCTTAACCCATTGGTTGTTCAGGATTGTGTTTTTTAGTTTTCACACATTTGTAAAATTTCCACCTATCCTACTGTTGTTGATTTCTAGTTTCATACCACTGTGGCTAAACGAAGTACTTAGTATGATTTCAGTCTTCTTAAACTTGTTAAGACTTGCTTTGTGCCCTCTCAGATGATTTATCCTGGGGAATGCTCTGACTGCTCTTGATAAGAGTGCGTATTTTACTGCTGTTCTATGGAATGTTTGAAATCCTGCCTTATCTCAAGGTTCATAGTTTCTGTGCAGCTAATCTCCAAGCCATGAAAATGGCTTCTTTAGATTTTCTTGGAACCTTTCTCACTATAGGGTTCATAATCAGTCCATTAGGTTAGAAATAGGTGAAAAACCAGAATGTTCTCTCCACCTTAAATCTCCCCATCCCCTGCACCAACTACCACACAAAAATTCTCTCCATCTCCTATCATCCCTCTTCCATCATCTACATATAAGCCCTAAAGGATATAGGATCCAACATCCGTTGGATCATCGAAAAAACAAGAGAGTTCCAGAGAAACATCTACCTCTGCTTTATTGACAGTGCCAAAGCTTTTGACTATGTGGATCATAACAAACTGTGAAAAATTCTGAAAGAGATGGGAATACCAGACCNAGGGGATGACAGAGGATGAGATGGCTGGATGGCATCACTGACTCAATGGACGTGAGTCTGAGTGAACTCTGGGAGTTGGTGATGGACAGGGAGGCCTGGCGTGCTGCGATTCATGGGGTCACAAAGAGTCGGACACGACTGAGTGACTGAACTGAACTGAACTGAAAGCCTTTGAATATGTGAATCACAACAAACTGGAAAATTCTTCAAGAGATAGGAATACCAGACCACCTTACCTGCCCCCCGAGAAATCTGTATGCAGGTCAAGAAGCAACAATTAGAACTGGACATAGAACAATTAATTGGTTCCAAATTGGTAAAGGAGTACTTCAAGGCAGTATATTGTCACCCTGCTTGATTAACTTCTATGCAGAATACATCATGAGAAATCCTGGGCTGGATGAAGCCCAAGCTGGAATCAAGATTTCAGGGAGAAATATCAATAACCTCAGAGTTTTAGATGACACCACCCTTATGGAGGAAAGTGAAGAGGAACTAAAGAGCCTCTTGATGAATGTGAAAGAAGAGTGTGAAAAAGCTGACTTCAAACTCAACATTCAAAAAATGAAGATTCTGGTATCCAGTTGCATTTCTTCATGGCAAGTAGATGGGGAAGCAAAGCAAACAGTGACAGACTATTTTTATTGGGCACCAAAATCACTGCAGATGGTGACTGAAGTCATGAAATTAAAAGACACTTGATCCATGGAAGAAAAGCCATGAAAAACCTAGACAGCATATTAAAAAGTAGAGACATTACTTTTCCAACAAAGGTCCATCTAGTCAAAGCTATGTTTTTTCCAGTAGTCAGGTATGGATGTGAGAATTGCACCATAAAGAAAGCTGAGCATCAAAAAATTGTTGTTTTTGAACTGTGGTGTTAGAGAAGACTGTCCCTTGGACTGCAAGGAAATCAAATTAGTCAATCCTAAAGGAAATTAGTCCTGAATATTCATTGGAAGGACTGATACTAAAGCTGAAGCTCCAAATCTTTGGCCACCTGATGTGAAGAGCTGACTCTTTGGCAAAGACCCTGATGCTGGGGCAGATAGAAAGCGGGAGGGGAAGGGGACAACAGAGGATGAGATGGTTGGATGGCATCACAGACTTGATCAACATGAGTTTGAACAAGCTCAGAGAGTTACTGATGGACAGGGAGGCCTGGTGTGCTTCAGTCCATGGGGTTGCAAAGTGTTGGGCGCAGACTGAGTGACTGAACTGAACTGAACTGAACTGAAGAGGGGAAAGAGGAGAAATGTCTTATGTGCTTTGGTGCCAAAATATCTTCAGTTATTTACACAGCCTTTGCTTTGTGGAAATGAATGAATCATCTGACTCCATGCCCCAGAGCTGTAGCTCTCAATGATGAGCTGACAGGCCCTGACCCATCACGTAATTGCATTTGTCGCTAGTAGTATGCCTCTCCATGGGCTGGCAGGAGGCTGCTATGGATTTAGGGGAACCAGCTTAGCCAGCTCTGGACATACAGGTTTCAAATTCTTGGCTTTTAAGTTTTAGAAATAGTAAGCAACCCCAGAGGCATATACAGACACAAAGGTTTCAGGACAATACTTGCTCAAGACCTCATAAGTGAGATGGAGAGGAATTGGGAGACAGCAAGACAGCTAGGTACTGATGGAGGGCTCGGGGGTGATCTTCGGCACTAAGACCCCTCATTCTTCTATACAATACCCGCTCCAGCTCCACACTGGGCCTGTGGAGTTCCTCAGCTCTCTGGAGTATGGGCAAGATAGCAAACACTTCCTGCAGTTGCCCAGAGGAACTCAAGTGTGAGGTTGAGGGCCAGGATCTGGAAGGCCCTAGTCAAGAACAGGGACACCTCCCAGGGAGGGGCCTTGACCAGACCCTGTAGAAGATGCTCCATGAACGCCTAAGCTGGGGAGGAGTCCTCCTAGCTAGGAGCGCAGGAAGCAGACTGTGTGAGAGGGCCCTGCCATTGCCCCTACCAACTCAGTCATCCTCCAAATGAGGAGGGGCAGGCAGATTTTGAATTTACCAGAAAACTCTAAATGGATGAGTGATTATTATTCTCATTATTATTGGAGTGGGAGTTTCATAAAATGTAAGGGACTTGAACTAGGGATTAAACTGAGTTATCAGTTTTCTTTTTGGCACCAAATTTTGTGACTTGAAACATTGTGTGCCCAGCAGAGAATATTATATGACAAGTTAGCAAGCTCTGTGGGCTTCCCAGGTAGCTTAGTTGGTAAAGAATCCGCCTGCAATGCAGGAGACCCCAGTTCAGTTCCTGGGTTGGGAAAATCCTCTGGAGAAGGGATAGGCTACCCACTCCAGTATCCTTACCACAGCACAGCAGACTAAAAGGCTGACAGAAGGAAGGGCTGCAGGGATGGGACATGTTCCCTGACATTCTCTCACTGTATCCCAGATTATACTGGCCATCAGAAAAATATTTGTACTATCATTTATTTTGGTAAAACCACGTAGTATAGATTGCATCATACCTTTCCTCAACAAATCATATGTAAATCTCAAGTCAGCTCGGGTTTTTGTTTTTAAGCCAGTTTTAGGGCTTGTTTAAGGTAAATGGGAATTTGAGTTGGAGTGCCCCAGGCTCTGTGCCCCATCCAGGAGGACCTGACGTGCCTTGGGAATTACTGTGCAGGGTCGTTGCTGAGATGAGAGGATGTTCTGACACCCATGGCCCATGAATGCTGCAGAGGCAGCCCTTCTGAAGCCAATAACCCAAAACTAGTTACCAATTACCCGAGTAATCCCAGGAGTGAATGGCCCTACCGCTTTTGCAGCCTATGATCAAATACACAGATAATTAAACATGATACAGATTTCTTATATGTGGTCTGCATTTGATATGGGTGTACAACTCCACTGTACAGTACAATGGCCTCTACACACAATGTGTGTCTTGAATGTGGCCATTTGAAATGAAGATGCAGCAGAAGTGTGAGAATCACTCATCAGAGGTGGGTACAAAAAGACGCTTAAAATTATCTTATTAATAGTGCTTTATGTTGATCACATGCTGAAACCATATTTTGAATTTGCTTGAGTGCTCAGTCTCTTAGTCATGTCCGACTCTGTGCGATTCCATGGACTGTAGCCCTCCAGGCTCCTCTGTCTATGGGATTTTCCAGGCAAGGCAAGAATACTAGAGTGGGTTGCTACTTCCTCCTCCAGGGGATCTTCATGCTCAGGGATCAAACACACATCTCTGGAGCTTCCTGAATTGGCAGGCAAATTCTTTACCACTGAGCCACCTGGGAAGCCTAATATTTTGGATATATTGAATTAAATTAAATATATTATTATAATTAATTTTCCTTTTTTTCACTTTGTTAAAATGTGGCATTAGAAAATTTAAAACTACATATGTGAATTGCATTCCATTTCTATTGGATAGTACTGGTTGGTATGATTCATTTCCTTAGGAAAGAAATAAAAGGAACATTATTCTCATGTACCTTACGAATATCTTTGAGTTCCACGATATTAGTAGAAGAAATGCACACACCACTAAATTTAAAATCATTGGCAATTGCTTATGAAGGAAATCAACATTTTTAAATTTATTTTTTTATTGAAAGATAATTGCTTTACAGAATTTTGTTGTTTTCTTTCAAACCTCAACATGTATCAGCCTAGGTATACACATACCCCCTCCCTTTTGAGCCTCCCTCCCATTGCCCTCCCCATCCTGCCCCTCTAGGTTGCTACAGAGCCCCTGTTTGAGTTTCCTAAGCCATATAGCCAATTCCTATTGGCTATCTGTTTTACATATGGCCATGTAAGTTTCCATGTTGCTCTCTCCATACATCTCACCCTTTCCTCCCCTCTCCCCATGTCCACAAGTCTACATCTGTTCCTCCTTTGCTGTGCTGTAAGTAAATTATTCAGTACCATTCTTCTAGATCCCATATATATGTGTTAGAATATATCTTTCTCCTTCTGATTTACTTTACTTTGTATAATAGGTTCTAGATTCATCCACCTCATTAGAACTGACTCAAAGGTGTTCCTTTTTATGGCTGAGTAATAGTCCACTGTGTGTATGTACCACAACTTCTTTATCCATTCATCTGTCAATGGACATCTAGGTTGCTTCCATGTTCTAGCTATTGTAAATCGTGCTGCAATGAACAATGGGCAAGTGTTGTTTTCAATTTTTATTTCCTCCGGGTATATGCCTAGGAGTGGGAATTCTGGTGGCTCAGACGGTTAAGCATCTGTCTACAATGTGGGAAACCCGGGTCCAATCCCTGGGTCAGGAAGATCCCGTAGAGAAGGAAATGGCAATCCACTTCAGTACTATTGCCTGGAAAATCCCATGGACAGAGGAGCCTAGTAGGCTACAGTCCATGGGGTCGCAAAGAGTCGGACATGACTGAGTGACTTCACTTCACTTATGGTGGTCTTACTCCTAGATTTTTAAAGAATCTCCATACCATCTTCCATACTGGCTGTATCAATTGACATTCACACACACAGCACAAGAGTGTTCCCTTTTATCCACACCGTCTCCAGCATTTATTGTTTGTAGACTTTTTGATGCTGGCCATTCTGACTGGTGTGAGGTGATATCTCATCATAGTTTTCACTTGCATTTCTCTAATAATGAGCCATCTTGAGCATCTTTTCATGTGTTTGTTAGCCATCAGAAATCAATATTTTTTTTATTATTGGCTCACAGTGATCCAGGTGTGCAGCAAAGTGATTAAGTTAATCATATGTAAATAAACACATATAAACATTCTTTTTCAGATTTTTCTCCACTATAACTTATTAGAAATATTGAACATAGTTCCCAGCACTATGCAATAGGTCTTTATTGTTAATCTATTTTATATATCATAATTTATATCTGTTAATTCCAAATTCTTAAATTTATCCCACCCCCTCTTTCCCCTTTGGTAGCCATAAGTTTATTTTCTATCTCTGTGAGTCTATTTCTATTGTTGTAAATAAGTACATTTGTATTGTTTTAATTATATTCCACTTATAAGTGATATCATATGATATTTACCTTTATCTGACTTAGTATAATAATCTCTAGGTCCATCCATGCGGCTGCAAATGGTATTATTTCATTCAAGTTAATGACTGAGTACTATTCCATTGTGTATATATATATACACATATATATGTGTATATATATGTCGGAAGCAGCTCTGAGAGAAAATCCACCCGTGACAAAGTTCCGGGCTGAGGTGACCCGCCCCAAAGAGGCCAGGCCATCCGGATGCACTCGAGGACCTTGACCAGTGGCATGACCCCTCACTTTGCATCGCTTTGCTTCTTGGTACTGATTGTTCTGATTTTCCTAGTACAGCCTCAATGAAATCTTAAACTGCTGCTAAACTGCAGCAGTCCTCGAGACTAACACTGCCCCCAGGGATCTGGGTTAGCATGGGGCCTGGGATGAAGTCCTTTTGTAAATATGTAACCTTTGGCATATCTTGATTTGACCCTCTTAGACCCGCTTGGGTTAGGAGAGGCCCTAATGATTATAGAATAGTTATAAATGCACATGAATGCAATAATAAAATACACCCTGACACTCTATGAGTTCCCAGCCGGTATATATATATACGGCTGGCTTAGAAGAACTGGCAGAATTTAGGAGAAATAAGGTAGTAAAAATAAGCTTTTGATCATAAATGGGTCTATAATATTTTCTGGCCAGTAATAACTGCTGAGCTGCTTCTGAATTCCTCATACCTTACTCATGGGGCACCCGGGAGTGCTCTAGTTGTAGAAAACAGATTTGGATATTAGTTAAGAATAATGTGAGCTACTATTAATAATTAACTGTCTGTGCAAAACATGATTGTTCTGCTTTCATGAGAATTAATGTAAAAAAATCACTGAAACTGCTATTGTATGTAAAAGTAGAATGTAGGAAGGAAACTATGGTTACCGCTTGGACACCTGCTGAAACCTGTAAATAAATCACCTGATATTTGATCTGAGAGAAAAAAACAAGAGGGGCAGCAGCAAGACCAGAAGAATGGAAAGGCCGCCTAAGGAGTGTAGAAGAAAACAGAACACTTAAACTGATTATTGTTCCAGCCCAAAAGGGCAAGAAGACTTTGTATCCAAACTGACTTTGTTGAAATTTTCCCCAAAGAGTCAGGGAAATAGAAAGAAAACAGGTTGTTACCCAGCCACAAGAAAGAAGGAAAAATGATGGTCTATCCTTAATAATTGATATTTTAAAAGGTATATAGAGTCTAGAAAAGAGTTTTAAGATTAGGATTCATTAAATTGGCTGTGTCCCAGAGGCCAGTCTCCATTCAGTTCAGTGGATTCGGCTGTGTCCATGAGGCCAGTCTCCGTGCTTAATTGTGCTTAATTGGCTGTGTCCTTGAGGCCAGTCTCCATCTCTCCACCAACGCCGTTCATCCCGCCAGACCCCTGGACCCCCGCGGAGGCTGGACCCCCCCCGCATATATACATACATACATATATATACAGTACCTATATACACATCAACTGTATGTAAACCAAAAACTTCCAGATGTTCAAGCTGGATTTAGAAAAGGCAGACAAACCAAAGATCAAATTGCCAGAATCTGTTGGGTCATAGAAAAAGCAACAGAATTCCAGCAAAATATCTACTTCTGCTTTATTGACTATGCCAAAACCTTTCACTGTGTGGATCACAACAAACTGTGGAAAATTCTTAAAGAGATAAGAGTACCAGAACACCTTAACTGCCTTCTAAAAAATCTGTATGCTGGTCAAGAAGCAACAGTTAGAACTGGACACAGAACAATGGATTGGTTCCAAATTGGGAAAGGAATATATCAAGGCTGTATATTGTCACCTTGCTTATTTAACTTATATGCAGAGTATATCATGCAAAATGCAGGGCTGGATGAAACACAAGCTGGAATCAAGACTGCAGAGAGAAAAATCAATAACCTCAGATATGCAGATGATGCCACCTTTATGGCAGAAAGCAAAGAGGAACTAAAGAGCCTCTTNTATCAAGGCTGTATATTGTCACCTTGCTTATTTAACTTATATGCAGAGTATATCATGCAAAATGCAGGGCTGGATGAAACACAAGCTGGAATCAAGACTGCAGAGAGAAAAATCAATAACCTCAGATATGCAGATGATGCCACCTTTATGGCAGAAAGCAAAGAGGAACTAAAGAGCCTCTTGATGAAGGTTAAAGAGGTGAGTGAAAAAGCTGGCTTAAAATTCAACATTCAAAAAACAAATACCATGACATCCAGTATCATTGCTTTGTGACAAATAGATGGGGAAACAATGGAAACAGTGACAGACTTTCTTTTCTTGGGCTCCAAAATCACTGTAGATGGTTACTATAGCCATGAAATTAAAAGACACTTGCTCACTGGAAGAAAAGCTATCACCAATCTAGATAGCATATTAAAAAGCAGAGACATTACTTTGAAACAAAGGTCCATCTAAAATCAAAGCTATGGTTTCTCAAGTAGTCATGTATGGATGTGAGAGTTGGACTATAAAGAAACCTGAGTGCTGAAGAATTGATGCTTTTGACCTGTGGTGTTGGAAAAGATTCCTGAGAGTCCCTTGGAGATCCAACCAGTCCATCCTAAAGGAAATCAGTCTTGAATATTCATTGGAAGGACTGATGCTGAAGCTGAAGCTCCAATACTTTGGCCACCTGATGTGACAAACTGACTTATTGGAAAAGACCCTGATGCTGGGAAAGATTGAAGGCAGGAGGAGAAGGGGATGACAGAGGAGGAGATGGTTGGATGGCATCACTGACTCAATGGACATGTGTTTGACCAAGCTCTAGGACTTGGTGATGGACATGGAAGCCTGGCATGCTGCAGTCTACGGGGTTGCAAAGTTTCGGACATGACTGATCAACTGAGGTGACTGACGTACCTTATATATAGGTACACGCATATACCACATGTGAAGTCAGCATTTTTTAATGTCTCCTGTGTACAGCTGCTATTTCTGTGTGTTTCACATAATTTATCTCAAATTTCTCATGTTAGTTAAGGGTCTGTATTCAATCAGAGATGTGAGACTGTTAGGAATTATGCATGTAGACATGTATATACAGGGGTTGTTCTAGGAATTTGATTTTATGCAATTGTGAGAATTGGTTAAAAGCCTGTGAAAGGCTGATGTCTTCTCATCTAAACTGCAACTTGAAGTTGCAGAGCAGATAGGAAGGGAAGATGGATGTAGCGTGGAGAGAAGCTGGAGCTCACAGCATGCATTGTAACTGACAAAAACAGATGGGCTGCCATCAGCAGCAGTGGGCTGGGGCCTGTGCATGTTAGCTCCTGCGAGTCACATTCAGTGACACCACAGTGTCAGGGTGAAATCAGCTGCAAAGACTGTATTTACACCATGCAAATTGGCGAATCCTGCAAATGAAGGCATTTCTGTAAGGAGAGCTAATTTTACATCAGAAGACTTCCAGTTTTGATGACGCAGATGATCTGCAGGAGAAGCTGACGATCTTTGCTGTAGAGCTAAACACAGTCCTGATTTGGGAGACGGAGATGCTGAGGGAGGATCAGGGCAGGTGGAGCAGGTGCCAAGCTGGCAGCCACTGGGGAACAACCGGGTAAGACATCACGTGCATCTCTGCTCAACATGCCAAGAGCAATCAATAGCAACGCAGCTGCTGCCTCACTTCTGCCTAAGAAGCTGTGCAAAATGTCCTGTAACTGGAAACATACCTGGGGAAGGAAGTTCTGGGAAACGTAGTTCAGCTTAGCCAAGTTGGCACATTAAAAGGTCATGAGTTTACAACCATCTGAGATGAGTTATTACACCCATGATAGAGTGGATAGAGGTGCTAGTGGTAAAGAACCCGCCTGCCAATGCAGGACACCGAAGAGACGTGGGTTCGATTCCTGGGTAGGGAAAACCCCTGGAGGAGAAAATGGCAACCCCTTCCAGTATTCTTGCCTGGAAAATCCCATGGACAGAGGAGTCTGGAGGGCTATAGTCCATGGGGTCTCAAAGGGTTAGACGCAATTGAAGCAACTTAGCACACACAGCACATTATACCCATTTTAAAGGTAATGACGTCAAGCTGCAAAAAAGGTTAAATAGCATTTCTAGAGTTATAGAGCTGATGAGGCAGGGTTTGGCTAGATCTTGGGGATTCCAATTCCCATATACTTTCCACATTGGGTTCCAAAATGAAGACTTTCTTTGAAAGAAGGAATCTCACCTCATTAAATAAT
>SJYA01001691.1:2414642-2441105 GCA_006410615.1 Neotragus moschatus | reverse complement strand
CAACAAAGGCCCATCTAGTCAAAGCTGTGGTTTTTCCAGTAGTCATGTATGGATGTGAGAGTTGGACTGTGAAGAAAGCTGAGTGCCAAAGAATTGATGCTTTTGAACTGTGGTGTTGGAGAAGATTCTTGTGTGTCTCTTGGACTGCGAGGAGATCCAACAAGTCCATCCTAAAGGAAATCAGTCCTGAATATTCATTGGAAGGACTGATGTTGAAGCTGAAGCTCCAATACTTTGGCCACCTGATGCAAAGAACTGACTCATTTGAAAAGACCCTGATGCTGGGAAAGATTGAAGGTGGGAGGAGAAGGGGACAACAATGGATGAGATGGTTGGATGGCATCACCGACTCAATGGACATGGGTTTG
This sequence comes from Neotragus moschatus, assembly GCA_006410615.1. Lineage (NCBI taxonomy): Eukaryota > Metazoa > Chordata > Mammalia > Artiodactyla > Bovidae > Neotragus > Neotragus moschatus. Next base: position 2,440,737 of record SJYA01001691.1, on the reverse strand, counting down.
AGTAAATGGCAGGAGTTGGTGATGAACAGGGAGGCCAGATGTGCTGCAGTCCAGGGGGTCGCAAAGAGTCAGACATGACTGAGGGACTGAACTGAACTGAACTGAAAGGATATAGATGCTTCTGAGGACCCATTTGTATATGTGAAAAACCAGTCATATATGACCCAACTTAAGAGAAAATGCCCTTAAATCTCCGTAATGTTTGTGTCTTTTGAGAATTTCTAAGTTCTAAGGATATACAATAGTTATATTTTGTCCCTCAAATAGAAATTTGAATGTATGTGGGGTTTTGTCACTTGTTTTTTTCATATAGAGAAACAAATGAAAAAACAAAAATTACTAATAGGAAGATAACATAAGATCCCTATATCTGAAAATTAAATCGTACATTTTGCTTATTATTTTTTAAAGGTAGAAGTGTCCAAGTTTGATGCTTTGGAAGAAGTTAGTGCTGAATTGAAGCTTAAACAATTGCTCTGGGATTCTTTATCTGAATGGGATCAACTCCAGCAGGAATGGTTAAAGGTAAAAAAAGAAAAACTCTTAATTCTTAAATCATTCTTATATTATTTTATAATTTTATATTATATTATAATATTATTATATTAAAATCATAGTATGCACTATAGTTTTTAAATAACCTGGTGTATTTCAGTAAAATGTGCAATATTATAATTTTGTGGAAATTTATCAGCTTTCCAGTGAAATGCACAGAGATCTTTCTGCTACACAAATCTTTAAGTACCACAAAGAAGAATGCTTTATTTAAGGCAGGCTTCTCACGTCCTCTGTTTAAGAACACTAAATGAAGGAGGGATCAAAGGACCTCACCATGTGGCATTTAACTGCTTTGTGGTTTCTGAATACAGTGTTGTCCTGATACATACAGCCAAGTGTTATTAAAGATCATAGAATTTTAATTATAATCTGCAGCATTAGATTTCTGTTGGCTGAGGTTCTGTTTTTATTGTCTTTTTTTTTTTAAAGGAAGCCATTTTTCCCCCCTGTGATAAAATAGGATCATGGTAATGAGATCTAGGTTATTTCTTTGAGAGTTCAGTAGTAAATTCTAATCATAGTAAATTAGGGGGACAAGTTTCATAGGAGGGGACAAGTATCACAGGGTTTGGTTCTTAGAGTCTACTCTTGTATTCAAACATTAACAAGGATTAATCCTCTAGGAGACACAATATATGACCATCTATTCTTTCCAGTGTGATATGCTCATACTAGAAATACCATTAGCTTTACAAATATTGCTTTACACTTGCTGGTTCAGCTTCCCTGTGCTGGTACCCATAATTAGAAGTTACACATCTAGGTTAAACCACAGTGACACAAGAATGATTCCTAGATAATGTTCTGGACACAGTGGATACCAGTGGCAAATAAAAAGAACAGAGTCTAAACTCACAGAATTTACCTTTTGGTGAAGAAATGAGAAAACAAACAAACATATATATGCTATTATAACAGATAATTTTAAGTACTGTTGTATAACTCATTTATCGGTTATCTCAGAAGTAGAAAATGCTCCTGAGTAGTAAACAGGAAGTTTAGAAAGCACTCTAATTTCCACCAGAGATTAGAGCAGTGGCTTCCGAAGTGGGACAAATTTACCTAGAAAGTGCACAAATTTACCTAGAAAGTGCACAAAGTGCACATTGTATCTAGGAAAAAATGAATGTTTATAAATTTTCAGTTGAGGCATATTTGACACACTGTTATTGGTTCCAGGTGTATAATATGATGATCCTATATTTGTGTGTATTGTAAAATGATCAGCACAGTATGTCTAGTTAACATTTGTTACCATTCACAACTGTAATTTTTTTCTTATGAGACCTTTCAAGATCTAGTCTTTTAGAACCTTTCAAATATGCAATACAGTATTATTAACTAGTCACTATTCTGTACATTACATTCCCATGATTTATTTATTTTATATAGAAGTTTGTACCTTTTGACCTCCTTCACCCATTATATCTACCCATCCCTTTTCTCTGGAAACCATCGATCTATTCTGTTTTAGTTGTTTTACTTTAGACTCTTCCTTTGTTTTGTGTTAGATTCCAATATGATTCCACATATAAGTGAGATTATATGGTATTTTTCTTGGTCTGATTTATTTCACTTTACCTAAAGCCCTCATGGTCCATTCATGTTGCCAAAATGACAAAGTGTCACTCTTTTTATGGTGGAATACCAGTCCATTGTATATGTATAACACATTTTCTTCATCCATTCATCCATTGGTGAACACACTTAGGTTGTCTTTATTTCTTGGCGATTGTAAATAATGCCGCTATGAATATGTCGTTTCAAATCAGTGTTTTTGTTTTCTTCGGATAAAAGTCCAGAAATGGAATTGCTGAGTCATATGGTAGTTCTATTTTTAATCATTTGAGGAATCTTAATACTGTTTTTCATAGTGGTTGTGCCAATTTACATTTCTACCAGCAGTGCACACGTATTCATTTTTCTCCATATCTTTTCTCCACTGGTTATTTTTTGTCTTTCTGCTACTAGCCATTCTCACAGGTATGAGGTGATATTTTATTGTGGTTTTCATTTTAATTTCCCAATGGTTAGTGATGTTGAGTAGCTTTTCATGTACCTGTTGGATATCTGTTACATCTTTCTTGGAGAAATGTTTATTCAGCTCCTCTGCCCACTTTCAATCAGGTAATTTTTTTTTTCTGCTATTGAGTTATATGAGTTCTGGATATTAGCCCCTTATCAGATACATAATTTGCAAACATTTTCTCCCATTAAATAGATTGACTTTTTTTTGTGTGGATGGTTTCCTTTGCTGTGCAGAAGACTTTTAGTTAGATTCTCATTTGTGATTTTACTTTTTTGCCTTTGCTTTCAATGTTAAATCCAAAATATCATTGCCAAGACCCTTCTCAAAGAGCTTAATACCTATGTTTTCTTTTAGGAGTTTTAAAGTTTTGGGTCTTATATTCAGATCTTTAGTCCATTTTGAGTTGTTTTTGTGTGTGATTCAATTTCATTACTTTGTTTTTGCCTGTGGCTGTCCAATTTTCCCAACACCATTTATTGAGGAGACTATCCTTTCTGCATTATATATTCTTGATTCTTCTGTTGTAAATTAATTGAACATATATGTGTGGGTTTGTTTCTGTTCCATTAATCTATGTGTCTGTTTTTGTGCTAGTACCATACTGTTTTGATAACTATAACTTTGGAACATAGTCTGAAATCAAGGGATTGGTACCTCTATCTTTGTTTTTCTTTCTCAAAATTGTTTTGGCTATTCAAGGTCTTTTGTGATTCCACAGAAATTTAGGATCATTTGTTGTATTTGTGTGAAAAAAAAAACACTGGAATTTTGATAAGGATCATATTGAATCTGTAGATTGTTTTAGGTGGTATAAACATCTTAACAATACTAATTCTTCTAATCTATGGGCATCAAATATCTTTTCATTTTTATAAATTTTCTATTGCCTTTAATCCATATGACCATCCAACATGATATGTATACACTTACATGTTTATGTAACTGATAAATATATTTATAGATACATGCATACATTGAAGTGCATGTTTAAATAAGTTACATTAAAGGGGCACATAATCAGATATAATAGGAAACTACTGGGTAAGAAATTTCTAGGTCACAAGAATAAAAATTAGCTATTTTTAACTTTACAGTGATTGGCCCTCAGGAATAAATTACAGGGATTGCAATACTGCATTTGATGGTATGTGAGAAAAGGACATGAAAGTAATAAAAAATGCCTGGTCTACTATTAGAAATCTTCATAAGTAGAGCCATTTAAAAAAGCATAAAGTTGACTTGATTTGACAACATAGCTACCAGAAAATCTGAGTAAAGAAGTTTTTACTGTTTCAAGTTTGCCTTTTATCATATGTCTTAACTTCTTTCCCTCTAATTTTCATAGTCCAAATTTGACTCCTTGGATCCAGAATTTCTAAATAGTCAAGTTTCTAAATATGCCAAATTTGTGACTCAATTGGAAAAAGGCTTGCCACCCAACAGTGTCGTGCCCCAGCTAAAAAGTAAGGTGGAAAAAATGAAAGAAAAGGTAAGCTTGGATGAAATTATCTCAGAAACTCCAGGTCAGTCATTTATACTTGAGGCTAATGAGACCAAAGCCAGGAATTCTTCCCTGTTTAAATTACCTTTGCAGAGAGAAGAAGCAACAGACAAATTCAGTTACTGCAGAGGCACAAACTGCAACCTTCTCCTTAGCTGGGCAAATCATGCAACTGAGTAGTATGAGAATTCTAGTTGTTTCTCATCCTCACTAGCACTTGTCATCAATAAGGAGTTCTTTTAAAATTTAGTTTGCTTTGTTTTTAATTTTAACTATTCTAATAATGTGCAGTAATATCTCATAATGGTGATTTACGCTTTTCTAATGATTAGTGATGTTGAGCATCTTTGCCCATGTCTATTTGCCATTCATCCACCTTCTTTTCTGAAATGTCTGTCTGGCTATTAGCTCAATTTTTAATTGGCTTGTTTGTTTTGTTATTAGTGAATTTTAAGACTTTTTTATACAGTCTGATATAAATCATTTTTCAAATATGTAACTTGAAAATGTTTTTCCCAGTCAGTGACTTTAGTCCCTAAATAGTGACTTTCACAGAACAACAGGCTTAAATTTGAATAAAGCCCTATTAATATATTTTTTCTTTTACATATTACTTTTTTAGTTAGTATCTGACAACTTTTTGCCAAACCTAAAGATCACACAAATTTTCTCTTGTATTTACTTCTGGAAGTTTTATAGTTTTGCTTTGTTTTAATTAAGGTATATGACTTACTTTGAGTTATTTATATTTTGCAGGTAGATATTCAGTTGATCCAGCACCATTATTTGAAAAAAGTATTCTTTCTCCATTGATTGTCTTTGCATCTTTGTGAAAAATCAGCTAACTATATTTTTTAGTCTATTGCTGAATACTTATTCTATTTTGTTGCTCTGTAAGTCTGTTCTTTCACCAGTACCACACTGTGTTGATAACTATAGCTGGAAAATCTTGAAATTGGGTTGTGTAAGTTCTTCATGGTTCTTCTTTTCACAATTTTGTCAATCCAAATTCTTTTACCTTTCCATATAAATGTTAAAATTAGCTTATCAAATTATTTGGATTTTGGAGGAGACTGTGTTAAATCAGTAGATCATTTTGAGGAGAACTGACATCTTCACAAAATAGAATTTTCTAATCTCCTACCAGCCTATCCCTTAGTTTAGTTAGGTCTTCTTATATTTTTCATTAATGTTTTGCAATTTTCAGCATACAGATTATGCAATACTTTGTTAGATTTAAAACTATTCTTTTATGTTATCTTAAATGATATTGCTTTTAATTTCAAATTCTAATTGTTCATTTCTGGTAGGTAGGAATACTGTTGACCTTTGTATATTGATCTTATATCCTGTAATCTTGGTAAATTCGCTTTTTAATTTTAGGAGCTTTTGTACATTATTCAGAATTATAAACATAGAAAATTACTTCAGCTGTGAATAGAGACAATTTTATTTTTTCATTTATAATCTGTGTGTCTTTTCTTTCTTTTTCTTGCCTTCTTGCACTGGGCAGGATTTTCTATACAACATTGAATAGGAGTAATGAGAGAAAACATCCTTGTCCTGTGCCTGATCTTAAAGGGGAAACGTTCAATCTCTTTTTAAGTATGATGTTAGTCGAATATTTTTATAGATGCCCTATATTAAGATAACAAAGTTTCCTAGTTTTCTGAGAGGCTTCATTTTTTTAATAAGATTTCTTGTTCTAAAGACTGAATTGTCTGAAATTAACCTAATTATATATTAATTTATATATATAGTATAGCTTTCTTTTAGAATTTGCACGATATGACTTTCTCCATCTTTTTATTTTTAATTTTTCTGTCTTTATATTTAAAGTGATTTCTTGAACAGTGCATAATTGGTTCCTGATTTTTTATACAATCTGATTTTTTAAGTCTTTTAACTAACATGTTTAGACCGACCATTCATATTTAAAGCATTATTGATGTGATTGGATTAAAAGTGTTATCATGCTGGTTTTTTAATTTGTTTGTTGTTTCTTTTTTCCTTTTCCCCCCCCTCTTGATTTAATTGTATATTTTTTTTATTCCATTTTATCTTCTCCATAGAATTATTGTTCACACCTGTTTTAAGCAATTTTTAGATTTTCAGTTAATCCAAATCAACCTTCAAACAATATTATACTGCTTAATGTAGAGTATAAAGATTTTATAATACCATATTCCCCATTCCTCCCTCACAGCTTTTGTATTAATGTTGTCATGTATTTTACTTTTATATGTAGTATGAACACAACATGTTGCTGCTATTTTTGTTTTATATAGTTATATTTTAAGGAATAAAAATGGGAAATAAAATGAAATTTATCTTACATATATTCCATTTTCAATATTCTTCATTTCTTTGTAGAGATCTAAATTTCTGACTCATATCATTCATGCTGCCTGAAGAACTTCCTTTAATATTTCTTATTGAGTAGGTATGCTAGCGATGAGCTCCCCAAATTTGTGTCATTATCCTTTATTTTAAATGATATTTTCACTGGCATATAATTCTGAGTTGGCAGATTTTATGTTTTCTTCCAGCAATGTAAAAGTATTTTCTTATTATCTTTTTACTTGCATGTTTCTGACCACACTGTAAGATAGGCTTTCTTAGGCTTCTTCCAGTCTTCTCTGTGAACCCTCTATGTATTTGTTGCCCCTGAGACTTCACACTCTCATGCTACCCTATACTCAGTCTTAGCAATTTATTTTTTAAATTCAGCTACATCTTCTAACTAGCTTAAATGGCAACCCAAGGTATCTCTCCTAGGTAAACAAATTCTCAGAAACTTCTTTCTGTGGAGAAAACTATGGATACCAGTGTCTCTCTAAGTTTTGAGTTAGCTGGTTTTGCTGAACCTCACTTTTCTGATGGATTCAATACAAGTCATTAATTTGCAGTTTGTCAAGATTTTTCATTGTTTACATACATCAGAGGTGTTCTTTCCAGCTTTTTACATGCCCAAATTGGACTGTATTTTTTTAGAGTAAAAAGAATGGTGCCTCAGAGAGTGTGTGTTTTCCAGCTTCCAGTTATCATTGACCTGAGGAATCCAACTCTGAAGCCTAGACATTGGGCAGCTATTGAACAAACAGTTGATGCCACCCTAGTGGACCTTGAAGTTCCGTTAACCTTGGAGAAGCTCGTTGAGTTACATGTTTTTGACTTTGGCCAAGAAATTCAGGACATTTCTGGACAGGCTTCTGGAGAAGCTGCGTTAGAAACAATCCTTAAAAAGGTAAACCTGAAAAATTTGTATTCTGAAGGTCCTGAGATATAAAGGTTTTCATACTCAGTGGGAAGATTGTGAACTTTGTTTTTCAACATTGCAAGTTCCACCATCTCATTATCAGTTATCTTTCTGCTGTTTCTTTACATTTATTATCATTAATATTGTTATCACCACTATACATATCTTCTTTCTGCTTAGCTTATTCTCTAACAGGAACTCGATGGCAACACATTTGCATGCTTTGTATAAAGAACCATACACCAAGGAAGATCTCTTATGCCAAAATATATTATCTTTCAAAGTACATATTAGAGAAGACCAACTATGAAATGCTTCAAAAGCACATTGAGATTTCTCTCCTTAGGATGTTTAACCTCCTTACTCTAAAAATACACATCTACCAAGGATCTATGTAAAAAGATTTTTTTTCCTTTTAATCAAGGCATAAAATGGGAAGGAATACACATTAAAGTATCACAAGTTTTCATATGTATTAATGCTCTTCAATAAAATTAAGCAAATAAGTGCCACCTAATGGAGAAGAGGATTTTAAGAACTTTAAGGCAATTAGGAGATTAGGATAATTATGGAGTTTTCCATTATTTCATTCCACATTCATTTATCAAACTAAAGGTAAATGAACTGAGATATACTAAAACTTGACCAATCTCCTAGGTGGAGGATTCTTGGAAAACAACTGAATTTGTTGTCTTGCCTCACCGTGACTCCAAAGATGTGTTTATCCTGGGTGGCACAGATGATATACAGGTGGGTAAACTGGATTATTGAAACCTATGGTGAAGGTTCTTGCCAGACCTAGTCCTAAATATCCTATGGGAGATTATAATGAAGGACTGAAATATGAAAGTTGTTAGGGAGAAATCTAATTTAGAAGGCAAAATATGAATATTTGTTTAGTCACCAAGTCGTGTCCAACTCTTTTGAGATCCCATGGACAACAGTCTGCCAGGCGCCTCTGTCCATGGGATTCTCCAGCAAGAATACTGGAGTGGGTTGTCATTTCCTTCTCCAGGGGATCTTACCAGCCTAGGGATCAAACCCACATCTCTCGTGTTGGCAGGCAGGCTCTCTACCACTGAGCCACCAGGACATGAATGCTTGTACATGAAATACTTATCAAAGCAATAGATATGATATATATATATATATAAAGAATTTTTTCCTTTTAATCAAAGCATAAGATGGAAAGGAATACACATTAAAGTATCACAAGTTTCCATATGCATCAATGCTCTTCAATAAAATTAAGCAAATTAGTGTCATCTAATAAAGGGGATGACAGAGGATGAGATGGCTGGATGGCATCACCAACTCGATGGACATGAGTTTAAATAAAGTCCGGGAGTTGGTGATGGTCAGGGAGGCCTGGCGTGCTGCGATTCATGGGGTCGCAAAGAGTCGGACATGACTGAGCAATTGAACTGAACTGAACTGAACTGAATGGAGAAGAAGATTTTAAGAATTTTAAAGGCAATTAGGAGGAGATTAGGGTAATTATGGAGTTTCCATTATTTCATTCTATATTCATTTATCAACTATACATATATAAATGAGTTTAAAATCTTGTAGTCAGTAGCTGCTGGAGAATTTGGAATAGCAAAGAGATCAGTTGTAGCTAAAGCGATCAGGGAATCCTGGCTAGACCAGCCAAAACATTCTAGACCTTAAAAATATGAGGGTTTGATATTAATAGTTATAGATGAGAATAGAAGAGACTTATTTAAACCATTTAAATAAGGCAAAGAAGCATGAATAAGCATTTCAGGTTTATAGCACACTAAGAAGCTAAATTCATTTGAAATTTTTGAGATTAGGAGTAGATGATCATGCTCTATTAACAGTAAAAGAAGATAAATATAACCCATGTGTTTGGAATATTCTTAGTGACTTAATATCCAAAGGCATATTTGTTTAGCACAGGAATATGGGGATTATGACTCAATTTAAAACACAAATCCCACACTGGGAACTATATTCAATATCCTGTGATAAGTCATAATAGAAAAGAATGTGAAAAGTATATATATATGTGTGTGTGTATAATTGAATCACTTTGCTGTATAGCTAACATTAACACAACACTGTAAATCAGTTATACTTAAACAAAATATTTTTTTAAAGCAAAGCCCCATTCTCTTAGTGGGTTCCCAAACTAAAATTGGAGATGAAATGTCTTTGCCAGGTGTAGTTTGGAAGAGCAAGACCAGACAGTATTCTGGGTGGTGAAGGGGAGAGCAGACCCAAGATGGAAATCAGTCAGTATGAGACCAGGTAATAACAGGTGATGGGGCTTCTGCTCTGAAGAAGTTTATAATTTAAATAGAATAGTGAAAATTCTTTAGATTAGAAGACATGTTTTTTAAAGTGTACATGCTCTGAAAGGGTTGCCGTGGCATATGGAGAAGGAGTAGGGGAAGGAGGTAGACGAAAACTTGTCCATAATCATCCAGAGCTTGACATGACTGAGTTCACTTTTCCTCTTCCTCAAGATAATTGAGGGAGAATGATGTTTCATTGGATAAAGCAGGCAACTACTTTTTCAAGTTTTGAGCACTTTGAGAAATAAAGACGTGGATGACAAAATGGTGTAACGTGCCAGATAATTTGTAGGGTGAGATTGAAGAAAAGGGCTTAGCTAAACAGAAATGTGGGCCATTAATAATGAGAGAAATAGCCAGGATTTGGCAATCAGAAGCTCCATGGTGACACTGAAGAAAACATCATACTATTTCTACTAATAATAAGTCTCTTCAGTCATGTCTGACTCTGTGCGACCCTATAGGTGGCAGCCCACCAGGCTCCGCTGTCCCTGGGATTCTCCAGGCAAGAATACTGGAGTGGGTTGCCATTTCCTTCTCCAATGCATGAAAGTGAAAAGTCAAAGTGAAGTCATTCAGTCATCTCCGACTCTTAGCAACTCCATGGACTGTAGCCCACCAGGCTCCTCCATCCATGGGATTTTCCAGGCAAGAGTACCGGAGTGGGGTGCCATTGCCTTCTCCACGAAAACATCATAGTGGGTTGTAAATCCTGATGAAGGGAAGAAGGAGAGGAAATGGATTGGTGAGAAATAATGGGTGGGATTAAGCTATTAATTCAGAAAGTTGACTTTTTAAGTGGTTTGGGATTAACATGTACACAATGGGTGCATGTGTGCTAAGTCACTTCAGTCATGTCCGNCGAAAACATCATAGTGGGTTGTAAATCCTGATGAAGGGAAGAAGGAGAGGAAATGGATTGGTGAGAAATAATGGGTGGGATTAAGCTATTAATTCAGAAAGTTGACTTTTTAAGTGGTTTGGGATTAACATGTACACAATGGGTGCATGTGTGCTAAGTCACTTCAGTCATGTCCGACCCTGTGCAACACTATGGACCCAGGGGTCAAAGCCACATCTCTTGTGTCTAACTTGCAATGGCAGGTAGGTTCTTTATCATTAGCACCACCTGGAAAGTTCCAGCATATACACACTCCTATATATAAAATAGATAATCAACAAGGACCTACTATATATCACAGGGAACTCTACCCAATATTCTGTATCACCTAGATGGGAAAAGAATCCGAAAAGGAATGGATATATGTATGTGTGTAATTGAATCACTTTGCTGTACACCTGAAACCAATGCAATGTTGTAAATCCAATAGAAATTTCTATTCCAATATAAAATAAAAATTTTAGGTAAAAATAAAAATAAATAAATAGGCTCTTGGAGTTAAATATCTGTAATTATCTCTGAGAGCACTAACATACGATGTTGCACATATTTTCTTCACCTTTCCTGAAAGGTCCTTCTGGATGACAGCACCATCAACATTGCAACCATTGCCTCATCACGTTACGTTGGCCCACTGAAAGCTCGAGTAGATGAATGGCAGAAACAGCTTGCTTTATTTAATCAAACACTGGTGAGTAAGGATAATTTCAATTCATAGACTTAGAGAACTGGAAAGTCAGAGGACCTTAGAAGTCATTTGTTCACTTGGGGTTAGATAGTATAGAGTTTAGATATAAGATTCATACTGACATTTTATTATTCTTAGATTGTAAGGAGAATGGAAATACCTTGAGCTCTTTTTTATAAGATTATACAATCAATAATTAGTTATTATTGCTGTGAAACAAAATACCACAAACGTTAGCCATGTAAAACAAGATACATTTATTATCCCACAGTTTCTGTGGGTCAGGAGTTCATGGCTTAACTGGGTCTTATCCTTAAGGGTCTCACAAGTGTTCAATTAAGATGCCGACCAGGACTAGGTTCCAATCAGAGGTTCAACTAAGGGAAGATGCTGACAGATATCATTTCCTTGCAATTCCAGGACCAGGGGCTTCAGTTTCCCACTGGCTGTCAATCAGAGGCCATCCTCAGCTCCTCCATGTTGCTCAGTTTTTTCCATGGACTTCCTCAACAAAATGACTTGTTTCATCAGTAAAGCAGGGAAGAGAAAGTCTCTAGGCAAGATGTAGGTTACAGCCTTCTGTACTGTACACCTAATTGTGTATATCTTATTCAGGTCAGTTCAGTTCAGTTCAGTCGCTCAGTCATGTCCGACTCTTTGAGAACCCATGAATCGCAGCACGCCAGGCCTCCCTGTCCATCACCANTTTGGAAGGAATGATGCTGAAGCTGAAACTCCAATACGTTGGCCACCTCATGCAAAGAGTTGACTCATTGGAAAAGACTCTGATGCTGGGAGGGGTTGAGGGCAGGAGGAGAAGGGGACAACCGAGGATGAAATGGCTGGATGGCATCACTGACTCGATGGACATGAGTTTGGGTGAACTCCAGGTGTTGGTGATGTACAGGGAGGCCTGGCGTGCTAAAGTTCATGGGGTCGCAAAGAGTAGGACACGACTGAGTGACTGAACTGAACTGAACTGAATACTATTCCTCGAAGTCTCCATGGTGCTCTTCCTTTCATACACACTTCCTTTTCATTTTATTCTACCTCAGATTATCCCATAATAAAACAAAAAGCCCACTTACTCTGGTCTAATTTTTTTCCCATCCAATGTCTTTCTTCGACTTCAGTTTTTTAAACTTAATTAATCGTGTTGGGGTTCCTCTATGTTCTAGGGCTTCCCTAGTGTCTTAGGCAGTAAAGAATCTGCCTTCAGTGCAGGAGGCAGACCCTTTGATCTCTGAGTCAGGAAGATCCCCTGGAGAAGGAAATGCCAGCCCATTCCAGTGTTTTTTCCTGGAGAATTCCATGGACAGAGGAGCCTGGTGGGCTATAGTCTGAAAGTGAAAAGAAAGTGAAAGTGAAGTTGTTCAGTGATGTCTGACTCTTTGCAACCCCGTGGACTGTAGCCCACCAGGCTCCTCCATGCATGGGATTCTCCCGGCAAGAATACTGGAGTGGGTTGCCATTTCCTTCTCCAGGGCATCTTCCTGACCTAGGGATCAAACCCAGGTCTCTCACACTGCAGGCAGATGCTTTAACCTCTGAGCCACCAGGGGGTCACATAGAGTCAGACATGCCTGGGTGATACTTCCTTATATGTTCTAATATGAAAAGTTATCTGTGACTTAATACAGGCACTAAGTAGGAAAAGACAATTTGTCTCATCTTTATTTCATAGAGACCTTTTTCAGGAATCCATCCTCTTCAGTGTACACCTTATAATCTGATCCCTGAATAACAGAGACCCTCCAGAGTATTAACTGCATAGAAAGTATGAACCTGAAATAAACCAGGGAGTGGTTGGGATATTAGGGTTTAGGCGTAGCGCCCAAATCTAGAGTGAGGTGGGAGATGCTCTTTTACGAATCTCAGGCCTGCACATGTGATGGCAAGAGGCACAGCAGAAAGGTGAGATCTACAGACTTTAGATCTGACCCTGCACTTGTGGTGTCTTTGATTAACAGTGATCATCTCTAAGAGGAGAGATAGTATACGGTTTTCTTCTTCTTNCTTATAATCTGATCCCTGAATAACAGAGACCCTCCAGAGTATTAACTGCATAGAAAGTATGAACCTGAAATAAACCAGGGAGTGGTTGGGATATTAGGGTTTAGGCGTAGCGCCCAAATCTAGAGTGAGGTGGGAGATGCTCTTTTACGAATCTCAGGCCTGCACATGTGATGGCAAGAGGCACAGCAGAAAGGTGAGATCTACAGACTTTAGATCTGACCCTGCACTTGTGGTGTCTTTGATTAACAGTGATCATCTCTAAGAGGAGAGATAGTATACGGTTTTCTTCTTCTTCCCAGTCTTATGTCTTTGCCACATGTTCTAAGTAGGTTTTACTCTTTTAATTGAAAAAAATGAATTATATTTCTCCTTTAAAAGGAAGGAGAGGGAAGAACATAGACATCACTGAGGCAAAGAACCTTTTTTATATATTTGGAAACAGTCGCTAAACTTAACAGCTTCCCAACCCTTCAGATTCCTTGAAGCATCTTGCTTCCCCCTAGAATGTCTCCTCTGGGCATTTTAATCCTCTTTCTTTGGGTCCATTCTGGTTACCACACAGTAGTAGACTCATTATAACTCTATTCATACCAAAAAAATGAGTTGGAATTAGGCTGAGATGAGTCTTGGGTATTTTAAAGAGGTGTTATTTCAAAGGAGCTGTGAGGACATAGAGAATGAACTTATCATTATGGGGGAAAAGGGTGGGGGCTGGGGAGGGATAGATTGGGAGTTTGGGATTGACATGTACACACTACCGAATTTAAAATAGATAACCAACAAGGACCTACTACACAGCATGGGAAACTCCTTTCAATATTCTGTAATAACCTCGATGGAAAATAATTTGAAAAAGAATTGATGCTTCTGTGGGTTTAACTCAATCATTTTGCCATATACATGTAACTAACATATCATTGCTAATCAACTATGCTCCAACATAAAATTTAAAAAAAATTTTAATGAAAAATTAAGGACTGTGAGACACTGCCAAAATGTAGAAAATACAGTGAATCCTCATGTGGTTATTTTTAATGTAGCTGTGTATTTTCAACTTTGCATGAAAAAATTTGATAATGTCCTTGTTTCTCTCCTAGGAAGAATGGCTGAACTGCCAGAGAAACTGGCTCTACCTAGAGAGTATTTTTAATGCTCCAGATATTCAAAGGCAGTTGCCTGCAGAGGCCAAGATGTTCCTTCAGGTGGACAAGTCGTGGAAGGAAATCATGAGGAAGGTTAACCGGCTGCCTAACGCTCTCCGAGCAGCTACTCAACCAGGTAGAAAAGAAACACACAAAAAGACTTTACAATCATCCAAAGCATTCATCACCTGTAAGATTCTAATACTATGTGGTACATTCAACCCTTCATGTAGTCAGCACTGATGACCAGGAACATTTGCAGTACCTTTGACACTCTTAATAAGCAATGTGAATTGAACACTTGTTATTTTATTGCTATCAGTGTATTATCATCATCATCTTTCAGCTCAGTTCATAGTTTTGGCACACAATTATCTGCTTCTTTTGCTGTGTGTAGCATTGGGGAGTGTTGCCTCACACAGTATCACTGATGCTTCCATCTCACAATTTAGGTCACAAAACATACATTTACATTCAGTTGACCCATTCTGTTAAAGTTGCTACAGTCTTCTAACCATACAAATTTTCAAACTTTAAGTAATTCATTACAGCCACTTACAAGTAACACCACTAAAATCTCAGGGTTGAAGTGTGTTTTATTTTTTAGTTGATTTTTATTGGAGTATAGTTGATTTTTAATGTTGTGTTAGTTTCAGGTATACAGCAAAGTGAATCAGTTATACATATACAGATATTCACTTTTTTTAAGATTATTTTCCCATATAGGTCATTATAGAGTATTGAGTAGAGTCCCCAGTGTTTTACAATTGAAATGTGTTTTAGTAAGTTCTGTTTCTAGGGATATAGAATCAAATTCTTTTGGGGTGCACATATTCAGTGATTGAACTTTTATGTTTTCTATCAAACCCTCAGCTCAACGGCTTGTTGTTCTATAAATGGCAGTACATGGTCTGTCCTGGTGATAACCCCAGAGAGCTTCCTTCAGGCAGAAGCAGCTGCTGGGCTGTTCTCTCTGCCAAAAGACTCTTACAGAAACAGACAGGAAAAACTCTATGAGATGATAGTATTGAAAACCGCGGCTGCCCATATTCCTTGGTTCCTAGTCCCCTTTCAGCCACAACTGTTATCACTCCAGCCTATGTTTCTGCCATCACATCTCCCTCTCTACCTCTTATAAAGACCCTGTGATTATACCGGGGCCACCGCATGATCCATGATAATCTCCCTATCCTGTGATTCATAATGTAATCACATCTGCCAGGTGCCTTTTCCCATAAAAATTTAACAAATTCTCAAGTTCTGGGGATTAAAACATGGATATCTCTGAAAGACCTTTTATCTTGTCTAGCTCCCCCCACTCAATGTGCATATTCAAACCTTTGGCTGCAATAATATTAATGTGTCTCATTGCAGAGTGCTGCCCCAGGCCCTAGTGGACTTTTGTTGTATAACTTTTGGAATTAAAAAAAAAAAAAGACTACAAAAATACATTTAGTCCCAGGAATTTCAGATACAGAAGTGTGGAGATATATATATATATATATATATATATATATATATATGACTTCCCCGGTGGCTCAGATGGTAAAGAATCCACCTGCAATGCAGGAGACCTGGGTTCGATCCCTGGGTCAGGGAGATCCCCTGGAGAAGGGAATGGCAATCCACTCCATTATTCTTGCTTGGAGAATTCCACAGACAGAGGAGCCTGGTGGGCTACAGTCCATCAAGTCACAAAGAGTCAAATACGACTAAGCAACTTACACTGTCATATATACAGTGTATATATATATATAACTTCAGATGATGAGAAAACTGTGAGGAAAAATTACATAAGGTAATGTGGCAAACAGAGAAGGCAGTGGCAACCCACTCCAGTACTCTTGCCTGGAAAATCCCATGGACGGAGGAGCCTGGTAGGCTACAATCCATGGGGTCACGAAGAGTCAGACATGACTGAGTGACTTTCCTTTCACTCTTCACTTTCATGCATTGGAGAAGGAAATGGCAACCCACTCCAGTGTTCTTGCCTGGAGAATCCCAGGGACAGTAGAGCCTGGTGGGCTGCCGTCTATGGGGTCGCACAGAGTCAGACATGACTGAAGCGACTTAGCAGCAGCAGCAGCAGCAATGTGGCAAAAGAATAGCTGGGGGCTGCTGTGTATGTGTGTGTGTTGAAAGGATATTTTGATAAAGTGACTACTTTTGAGTAGAAATCTGCAAGAATGAAGGAATGAAATATGTTTGCGGCTATAAGGGAGTATTGCTAACATCAGAGAGAACAAAGGTAGAGACCCTGCAGTAAAAGCATGCTTAGTGTGTACTCCTGTCAGCAAGGAAGCCCGAGCAGGGTGGAGAGCAGTGCACAGTAGAGGGCTTAGGAGTGAGACCAGAGAGGTAAGTGTGCCTGGGTAGTGGGTTGGGGATTGGATTGGGTCGCTGATAACACAGAGCCTTGGAGACCATGGAAAAGACTGAATTTGATTCTTGAACAGGTTTGGAAGTCAGGTAGTGTGATAGGCACCAAAACATCAATGTCAAGTGAGACATGAATCTTGCTTCTTAAGTTGCTACTCTTTAGTGATGAAGGAATAGGATGTGATTGCCACAATTTCAGCATCTAAAGATGGCAGAAGAAATAGAAGACATGAGTAAGGAAGTGACAAAGAATATGTAGTGTTTAGAGAATGGCTTCGTTTGGAGGTTCAAGAGGACGCAGTTGTTCGGCTTTGGTTTCTGCACCCCTAATCCTCCACGTCCAAGGTCAGGAGGGGTGGCCGTGAGGAGATACCCCTCGTCCAAGGTAAGGAGCAGCAGCCGTGCTTTGCTGGAGCAGCCATGAAGAGATACCCCACGTCCAAGGTAAGACAAACCCAGGTAAGACCATAAGTGTTGTGAGAGGGCATCAGAGGGCAGACACACTGAAACCATAATCACAGAAAACGAGTCAATCTAATCACATGGANGAGAAGGGGACGACAGAGCATAAGATGGCTGGATGGCATCACCAACTCAATGGATGTGAGTTTGAGTGAACTCCAGGCGTTTGTGATGAACAGGGAGGCCTGGCATGCTGCAATTCATGGGGTCACAAAGAGTCGGACACAACTGAGCAACTGAACTGAACTGAACTGACTGAATCCCCAAAAGTGGGTGATGCCAGATAAAAAGGTTTCAATTTAAATGCTTTTTCTTCAGTGGCAGATATTAAAATTAATGTCATCATTAAGGGATAGACTGGGAGCTTGGAGTTGGTAGACGCAAAGTATTACACTTAGAATGGATAAACAACAAGGTCCTAATGTATAGCATAGGGAAATATATTCAGTATCCGGGGGTAAGCCATAATGGAAACGAAGATAAAGAAAGCAATGTATATATGTGTATAACTGATTGATTTTGCTATACAACATAGATTATCGCAACATTGTAAGTCAACTATAGTTCCATTAAAAAATAGAATAAGATAGATGCTAAAAAATACTTAACATTCTTAACCAACCTTCCCAAATTTTAATTTATTAGGCCAGTCTTTTACCAAATAAAACCAAAGCTTTTTGAAAAGTTAATATCATATTTAAAATCATATTCTCTATTTATTTCAATATGACTTTACCAATACCTTTTTTCCAATGAACAGGACTTCTGGAGACTTTTCAAAATAATAATGCATTACTTGACCAAATTCAGAAGTGTCTAGAGGCATATTTAGAATCAAAAAGAGTTATCTTTCCAAGGTAAGTTTATAAAGCTACCAACAACACTTTTAGTAGTTGAATTTCCATGAATTTGTGAAGATATACTTTAAAACAAACTATAACCTCAAAACATCATGGGACCAAAAAGGGAAGCAGGAAATACATTTCATAATAGCAGTGTAGCTCATCTCTTGATTGGGGCGTGTGTCAAGGATAAAGATACAGTGTTTGGTTTAAGTGGGTAGGTGCTGGAAGAACTCTTGATCACAGCACCGTTTCACTGCTGGGTGTGTATGTGTACACCTGCTTGTGTGCATGTGTCCATGGATGTATCTGTACAAAGTTAGAGACCTTTGTTGCCTGAGCTGGTTTCTTCAGGCTAATTGATGGCCTAAGAGGTTCACTGTAGAAGTCATCTAAAAGGTCATTTCACAAATTTCAAATGAAATTTTTTACTCATCCATTCATTCTAGAAATATACCAAATGTTTTGCTCAATGTTAAAGATATAAGAAGAAAAGGCCAGATCCCTGCTCTAATGGAGCTTGTGGTTAGCACATGGACAGTCATGTAAATATACTGTTTTGGTGAGATTATATACAAACAGACTATGACTACCTAATGATCACAAGAGTGCCAGACTTCATTCATTGGGGCACATTGTACCATAACATAGACAATATCATAAAATGTTCATCTTCTGTGGATTTTTCCTTTTAGCTGTAAAAGAAATGGCTGATAAGTTCTGTCCAAGTGAGCCAGTGTTACACGCTTATGTGGGTTATTTGGTTAAGAGAATTTGTTTCTGGGTACCACGCCAGGGTATGTGTATGCACGAGACATCCAAGATCTGGAAGATTTGATTGAGTTCAACAGATTCAGGCAACACAGGAAAAGATAGAGGAATATGTTTGAGATGTGCCTTTTATTTCACTCTTAAATCAGTGGCTCCCAGTTTGGGTCTCCCCAGTGTACAGAGAAAATCTGTACACTACTTCTGATATTTAAAGAAACCTGGACACAAATTTACCTGTGATAATGCTGAACACCAAAAGCATCAGCTTTTATTTTTTTCCTTTCATTTAGAATTACATCAACTAGGTCTGCAGTGTTTATTAGGTCAAGAGGCTCTGTGCACCATTGATTTCACTTTCCAAGCCTTAACAAAGACATGTTATAAATGATATGAATTAGTTCCTGGGGCCACAAGTTAAGTCCTGGGGACACAAGAGGAAAGCAGCATGGTTCCTGCTCTGTCAGGGTTCATAGTCAAATCTTGACAGTTATCTGTTTCATTCATTGAAAAGGGAGATGAATTATTCTGTATCTGGTAGGACTGATAAGAGTGCAACCCCCAAGCATCTTTATTTCTAAAGACTACCTCTGTATTCCCTACAAGGGGCTAGTTTCTTCCTGCTCAGAATCTTAAGCAGACCTCATGAATTTTCTGGCCATTCTCAGATAATAATGCCAAAAAAATCTCGTTGCCTTAACCCACTAAAAAAAAATCTATAATCATCAAAACTCTGAAATTCTTTTGAAGTGAAAACATCTCCCTTCTCTGGCCCAGGCCTGTTGCAAGACTGAAGCCTTTAAGTAATGATAAGGATTTATAATGGTCAACCCTCCCTACTTCCTCTCAGGTTTCTGGGATCTCCAGGTTTGGGGCAGGGAAGGGAGGAGAGGCAGTACAGCAGGAGAAATCGGAGTTGGCTAGTACCCAGCTGGCCCCCTGTCTCACATGGGGCCCTCCATGAGCTCATGAGATTCCTCCAGTCCTGAGGTATCTCTCATAGGCAGTTTTTTCCATAGGAGTGAAGTGTCTTCTCCAGCCAGACCCTCATCCCTCTCATCCCTCAGCATCCGGGTATGCCCTTTCTCCAGTTATGTTTGTTTTTTTTTTTTTATAGAATATCTTCATGCCTTCAAATGGCCCTGTTGGGCAAGATCTAAGAAAATCCCCTGCCAGCTCACGTCAGCACAGCCCACATGTGTATAATCACAGAATCAAATAAGTTTCCAGCAACCACGCATTCATTTATTCAACAAATTATGTATTGAATATCAGGTACATATGAGGTACCAGGCTGGATTCTAGGGAAAACAAATAATATACCTTCACTTTAGGAGTTCAAAGCCAAGTAACAGACATGTGACCAAATCAGTATCATAGCAAGTGCTAGCATTTTTACAAATTTTATGAAAAATCTCTACCTTTTATGTACCAGGCACTAACTCCAGATGCTTGAGATGCAGCCATACTAATCTTTATAATAATCATATTTAGAGATGTGTGGCTTCCCCAGAAACCTAAGACCAATAGGTCCAGGAAATCAGTGGATGGGGAAGAGATGTGGGCAAGGAATTCATCTTTCATGCCTATATAAGGTTTTGCTTCAATTTCAAGTTACATTTTAAGTATATTATTTAATCTAGATTTTACTTCTTGTCAAATGATGAGCTCTTGGAGATTTTGGCCCAGACACGAAATCCCCAAGCTGTGCAGCCGCACTTAAGGAAATGCTTCGACTCCATTTCAAAGCTTGAATTTGCTCTCCTGCCTCCTACTGAGGGAAAAATTCCTGGAATGGATGCAGAGCCAGAAAAGGTTTACACTAATGATATTTTAGCGATGCTATCACCAGAGGGAGAAAGGGTAAGGTATTCTTGTTAATAATTCTTTATGGATAAACTTTGTTACTCTTCCAGGGTTGGAGAATGGAGATTTTATTCATCTGCGTGCTAAGCATTCACCAAGTGCTACATGCCCTGGTCTTGGGCTGGCTCAACAGTTTCAAAAATAACCACGATTAAATTCTTGCCCTCAAAGAATTCAAAGTCCAGCAGAGACATAGTCAAACAACTGAAAAGTCCCATAGTAAATATAACAGAGGTGTGTGCTCTGTTCTTGGAAACAGGGTGGAAAGAACTGGAGCCAAGTCTTAACTCTCTACAAGGAGCAATGGAGTAGCCTAGATAAGAGCTGGTTCTACTGCTTGGTCACCTGGATTCCACTCCCAGTCTTTAATCTCAGCTATAAAATGAGGATTAGTAATAGTGCCCAATTAATGAGTTGCTGGGGATTTTTCAGGTGTTCTTCTATGTACATTACTTTAGAATAGTACCACGCGGGTGCTATGAAGTATTAGTTGTCACTGTTTGACTGCAGTGTCTCCTAGGCTCTTTCTGCACAGTACCTGGAATACAGTAGGCATCAACCAAGTGAATGCACTAGCAGACTATGGGGAACCAAGTGACATCACATAGGAGAATCACACACACACACAGACACACACATACACACAGACACACACACACACACAGAGGCAGCCAAGGAAGATGGAGAGGAGACATGGAAGGGAGAGCATTCCACACAGACAAGTCACTTGGGGAAATGCCAAGGATTTTAATCCAATGAGAACACAGTAGTATATCTATGGGATCAGTAAGAACCCATAGGCACTTGTACTATACAGGCACCCCAGTGTTTACAATAGCCAAGACATGGATGCAAACTAAGTGTCCACCAACAGATGGATAGATAAAGATGTGAATATATATGTGTGTGTGAATATATATATATCATTGTTGTTGTTCAGTTGCCAAGTCCAATCCAACTCTTTGTGACCCCATGGACTGCAGCATATCAGGCCTCCCAGTTCCTCACCATCTCCTAGAGTTTGCCCAAGTTCATGTCCATTGCATCACTAATGCCATTCAGAGTAATGTGATATTACTCACCCACAAAAAAGTATAAAACTTTACCATTTGCAACAATATACATGGACCTGGAGGGTTTTACGTCAAGGGTAATAAACAAAGACAAATATTGTATATTTTCCCTTAATAGGGGATCTAAAAAGTAATACAAACTAGTAAATATAACAAAACAGAAACATTCACAGATATAGAAAACAAATTAGTTACCAGTGGGAAGAGTCAAGGAGGGTAGGGTATTATAGGGGTACGGGATTAAGAGGTACACACTACTAATACCATATATAAAATAAATAAACAACAAGGAAATGTTGTACAGCACAGGTCAGTATAACCATTAAAGTAATAACTTTAAATGAAGTAGAATCTATAAAAATATTGAATCATTATGTTGTACTCCTGAAACTTATAGAATATACCTCAATAATTTTTTTTACTTGACCTAAATTGATTTTCTGGCAAAAGACTTTGCTCATCACTAGTGCAGAAGAGAGAGGAAAGACCTAGGCCAAGATTCAGGGAAGTCAGGACATGTAAAGCGAGGGTCGAAGAAGTGAGCAGATTCTGGAGCCCTGATAAGCAAGGCAGTCGACCCTCTCCAGTACTCTTGCCTGGAAAATCCCATGGACGGAGGAGCCTGGTAGGCTGCAGTCCATGGGGTCGCAAAGAGTCGGACACGACTGAGCGACTTCACTTTGACTTTTCACTTTCATGCATTGGAGAAGGAAATGGCAACCCACTCCAGTGTTCTTACCTGGAGAATCCCAGGGACAGCAGAGCCTGGTGGGCTGCCACCTATGGGGTTGCACAGAGTCGGACATGACTGAAGTGACTTAGCAACAGTAGCAGCAGCAGCAGCAGCAGGTCACTGAAAGTCCAAGAAATAAATATGAAAAGGACTGAAGAGTGTCAATTGGAGTGAACAATTGGGAGAACACTGGTCATCTTAGGGGCTTCCCAGGTGGCTCAGTGGTAAAGAATCCGCCTGCCAATGCAGGAATCGTGGATTTGATCCCTGGATTGGGGAGATACCCTGGAGTAGGAAATAGCAACCCACTCCAGCATTCTTGCCTGGAAAATTGCATGGACAGAGAAGTCTGGCAGACTGCAGTCTGCTTGTGTCCAAAGAGTCAGACATTACTGAGCACGCACCCACCTGATCACCTTAATAACCTGACCAGGTTTAGAGGAATGGTTGGAGCCAAAAATCATATGGCCGCAGGTAGGCAAAGAAAGTGGAGGAATTCATTTAACACACATAAACTCCTCTTTGGGCTTTCCTAGTAGATCAGACAGTAAAAAATCTGCCTGCAATGCAGGAGACCATATTCCATCCGTGGGTCAGGAAGATCTCCCGGAGGAGGGCATGGCAAGCCACTCTAGTATTCTTACCTGGAGAATTCCAGACAGAGGAGCCTGGTGGGTAGGATACAACTGAGCAAAGAGTTGGACACAGATGAGTGACACACACACACAGCTCCTCTTTCCACACAACTGAGTCACACACACACACTCACTATCACACACACACACACACACGGCTCCTCTTTCCAAGAGTTGGCCCCAAAGGGAAGCCGTGAAATAACGCACTAAGTAGAGGTGGGTAGCAGAGAAGGCAATGGCCAACCCACTGCAGTACTCTTGCTTGGAAAATCCCATGGACAGAGGAGCCTGGTAGGCTGCAGGTCATGGGGTTGTTAGGAGTCAGACACGACTGAGCTACTTCACTTTCAGTTTTCGCTTTCATGCACTGGAGAAGGAAATGGCAAACCACTCCAGTGTTCTTGCCTGGAGAATCCCAGGGATGGGGGAGCCTGGTGGGCTGCCGTCTATGGGGTCACACAGAGTCCGACACCACTGAAGTAACTTAGCAGCAGCAGCAGAGGTGGGTAGGTACTTCCCTAGAGGTTCCTTAGCTCAGACTCCATGCTGCCAATGCAGGGGGCCTGAGTTTGATCCCTGGTCAGGGAACTAGATCCCACATGCCACAACTAAAACTTTCTGTGGCCACGCTGCCGTGTTTACCGAGCNTAACTTAGCAGCAGCAGCAGAGGTGGGTAGGTACTTCCCTAGAGGTTCCTTAGCTCAGACTCCATGCTGCCAATGCAGGGGGCCTGAGTTTGATCCCTGGTCAGGGAACTAGATCCCACATGCCACAACTAAAACTTTCTGTGGCCACGCTGCCGTGTTTACCGAGCTCAAGATTCTGTTAGGGATGTATGGAGCATGTTATCACCTCTCTGATTACCTCCCAGGTGAGCCTGGGGAAAGGCCTAAAGGCCCGAGGCAACGTGGAGGAGTGGCTGGGCAAAGTAGAGGAAGCCATGTTCACGTCTCTGCGCCGCCTGTGCAAAGCCGCCATCGCGGACTATCTGGGGAAACAGAGAACAGTGTGGGTGGTCGCAGGCCACCCTTCTCAGGTAACTTAGGCTCCTTTAAATCTCTGCCTCTGCGTCTTACTCGGCTGAGAGGAAGCCCACGCTGAAGGAGAGTGTTTCTCCGCAGGTGATCCTGACCGTTTCTCAAATCATGTGGTGCCGCGATTTGACGGAGTGTTTGGAAAAAGAAGAGGGGAATCACTTAGAGGCCCTGGAAGATTTTGAAAGAGTGAATTTTGAGGTGAGATTACAGGCAGGTGGATATCGGACGTTTCGCTCGGCAAGATAGTCCCAGTGGGTCTTATGGGCGTGGTTGATNTCTCAAATCATGTGGTGCCGCGATTTGACGGAGTGTTTGGAAAAAGAAGAGGGGAATCACTTAGAGGCCCTGGAAGATTTTGAAAGAGTGAATTTTGAGGTGAGATTACAGGCAGGTGGATATCGGACGTTTCGCTCGGCAAGATAGTCCCAGTGGGTCTTATGGGCGTGGTTGATACAAACTCACTACTTCGGAAATTGTAAGACTCTTCTTGTAAGGATAAAACAGTGACAGGTTACTAAAATCTTGCTGCATCTTTCTAATATTGATGAGAGAAGTCATAAACATTACTTAACTATATGATTAGCCACCGTTTTGTAAATCGTAGAAATCATGAAGTGTCGTTACGTCATTATGTCACATAAAAATATTTCTGAAAGCTTGTAATCTGTATTTTAGTCAGGGATCACAGAATGAATTGTAAAGGCTCTATTTCGACTATGTATGAAATAAATATATGTTAATCAATAAAACTGAATAGTTTTTAACTGTTTAAAAAAAAATTGTAAGGCTCTGAGATGACGTCCAAAGATTTGGAGTGCTCACAAAGACTATCTCTGTTCAAGTTTTCTCAGCAATACTCCCTTGATGTTTGCATAGTATTTATGTGTGTGGTCAGTTACTTAGTCATGTCTGACTCCTTGTGAACCCATGGACTGCAGCTCACCAGGTTCCTCTGTCTATGGGGATTTTCCAGGCAAGAATACCAGAGTGGGTTGCCATGCCGTACTCCAGGCGACCTTCCTAACCCACGGATCAAATCCAGGTCTCTCGCATTGCCATATTTATATGAATACTTTTAAAAATAGAAGGAAAGAAAGTAGTTCAAAAGGAAAATGTCAGGATTATCAGGGTTTGCCACGTTTAAGGAGAAATGGTATACTGGATCCTGATGTCTCTCTCAGAAGTTGATATGATCCAGGAAAACCACAGGATTTGTGCTATTTCTGTTCTTAAGCCCAACACATGCTTTTCTACTGTTTTATAGAACCCTCAGGCAATGATCAATAAAGCTATAAGATTAAATGAATTAAATACGATTCTACACAAATTTTTGAGTTTCAGTGCAAAGAAATAGAGGAAAACAACCGAATGGGAAAGACTAGAGATCTCTTCAAGAAAATTAGAGATACCAAGGGGACATTTCATGCAAAGATGTGCTCGATAAAGGACAGAAATGGTATGGACCTAACAGAAGCAGAAGATATTAAGAAGAGGTGGCAAGAATACACAGAGGAACTGTAACAAAAAAGATCTTCATGACCTGGATAATCATGATGGTGTGATCACTCATCTAGAGCCAGACATCCTGGAATGTGAAGTCGAGTGGGCCTTAGAAAGCATCACTACGAACAAAGCTAGTGGAGGTGATGGAGTTCCAGGGGAGTTATTCCAAATCCTGAAAGATGGTGCTGTTAAAGTGCTGAACTCAGTATGCCAGCAAATTTGGAAAACTCAGCAGTGGCCACAGGACTGGAAAAGGTCAGTTTTTATTCCAGTCCCAAAGAAAGGCAATGCCAAAGAATGCTCAAACTACCGCACAATTGCACTCATCTCACATGCTAGTATAGTAATACTCAAAATTCTCCAAGCCAGGCTTCAGCAATA